>MU383971.1:0-56620 GCA_022495065.1 Xylaria telfairii | reverse complement strand
GCCCCCCCCCCCCCCCCCCCCCCCCCCCCCCCCCCCCCCCCCCCCCCCCCCCCCCCCCCCCCCCCCCCCCCCCCCCCACCCCATCCTGTATTTTGTCGAGTCATCTCTATATTGCTCCGGTTCAGGCGGCAGCGTGGCTTTTTTCTTCACAACAATGGTTACAACCGTTGTCGGACTTGTCTCTGCCAGCTATTTAAGTAGATTATATCGTTGTAATGTGAGCCTAGTAGCATGAGCCGGTGCATTCATCAACACTGATAGAGCTTATAGACCTTGCGGAGGTTCTGGTGTGAAATTCGGTAAATGTTGAGAGATAACCATGACTGGATTAAAGTCATCACGGTATAAGTTACCAAGAACAGGCTGAACAGGACCGACTATCTCCCATATCTATCAGGTGGTGGTGGCGCACGATCGTAGTGGTGCCTGTCTGGTGGTCTTAGTTGCTGTTGGAGGACAGAGGGTTGTTGTGGTTGTTCACGAAGATGTGCATCCCGCAAATCTTGTCCCGGAGAGGGATACACTCTGTTGTCGTAGCTGACAGGTGTATAACTCCTTGGTGGGCCTGGGTCACGAGGATCCCGCGATGGCAGAGGTGTATTGGGATACCGAACATAGCCGGCAGGGCCTTGTGGGGGAGGTGGTTCAGGGGCACGAGATGAGGAAGGATAGGAACTCTGTATAGGCGGTTGCATACGTGGTGGATAAATATCACGTAGTGCCATCGGATCATGCCCACGAGGGGGTGGAGGGGCGTTTGGCCACGAAGACTGCGGTGGCACGGAACTGCTCGGAGCAGGGGGTTTTGGTGCAGACGCATGCTGTGCAGCCCAAGCTGACTGTGTTGGCGGAGGTTGTGTCGACTTGGGGGGTTGTGGTGGATGTGAAGACCATGGTGGTTGCTGTTGCTGTTGCTGCTGGTGCTGTTGTTGCTGCTGGTGCTGTTGATGCTGTTGGTGTTGATGTTGCTGCTGTTGGAGCGGATGGCCGGGGCTTTGAGTAGGCCATCCAGTCTCCCTACCTGCAGGGGGAGGCTCATGACTTCTAGGAATTTGCTGATGAGGCGCGTACTGGGGTGGAGGAGATGAGGCATTAGGTGGCTGTGGTTGAATTGGCGCACCATATGGATATGAAGACTGAGACTGATACTGGACTTGTGGAGGTTGCGTGGGAGGCTGGTAATGAGGCGTGTTCTGCGGAGAGCTCGCGGCGACAGGTGGGAAAGTACGCGAGCGTCCTCCGTAATAGTCTCGTTCAGCGGGTCCCTCCAGAGGCATATGTCTTGGGGCGCTCAAAGGCTGAGCCTGGGGAGACGCAGTATATGGTTTTAGCGACGGCATTGAAGAAGGCGGCGGTGGCGGCGGGTTCCGTGCATACGGATAAGGTTGAGTCTCTAGATTGGTAGGTTCACGACGAACATGAGATGGTGGTGGCGGCGGTGGCGGCGGTGGAGGCCGAGAGAGATTAGCATGGGGTGGAGGTGTAGATGACGACTTAGGAGCTGCAGGTACTTCGACTACTCTCTTAGGAGGCGCTGGTGGCTCATCATTTAGCAGAGCCATCAAGTTAGAGGTTTTAGGAGCTCGGGGTGGTGCAGGAGCAACTGAAGGTGGAGTGCGCTGAGCTGGCGGGGCATTATATGGCTCTGTTCCGCCCGTACCAGACAACGGCCGAGAGAGGGTCAGCATAGACCGTGGAGGGATAGGGGATGAGGGGGTTGGTTCGCTCATAAACGCGCGGCTAGGCTGATGTTGATGTTGAAGAGCTGCATACGGCGCCTGAGGCACTTGAGCTGGACCACGAGAAGGCTCTACTGGCCGCGATGATATTGGTATGTTCTCTACGCGCGATGGAACGCGAATGGCCGCAGGCGGCCCAGTGTAAAACTCGTGTTGAGAGATAAGATCAGGTTCTTGCTTGACCCGCAACGGCTGTCGCTCTTGTTGACGAGGTGGTTCCTTGGCAGGTTTTGGTTCCGGCTTCTGCCGTTCGGCTTGAGAGTCTAGCAATGAACCAGGTAATGGATGTCTTGCGGGTGATTCCGACAGGGACGATGAAGGAGTGTGCGAAGGTTTCGACACCAAGGGAGTGCGAGCGGGTTGCTGTAGAAATGTTTCACGTTCACGCTCAGGAAATGGGAGAGGCGCTCTCAAGGGCCGAGTACCCGGGGACATTGTTTGTGACGTTGACTGGGAAAGCGGTTGAGGGCCTACATGAGGAATGAGGTGGCTCGGCGCCAAGGAAGGCGGTTGAGACGACTGAACGAATGTGGGTTGGGCAACTGGTGGCTGAGGTTGAGCAGCAATAGGAACATTAAAACGGCCACCCAGAGACTGGTTGCTGGGTGTATGTTCTATTTTCGTGGCAGGCGCATCTTCCACGATAGGATCTGCTACTGCAAGTGGTCGGTTGCTCGAAGTTTCATAGCGCTTCTTCACGCTGGCGGTTAACACTGGGGGAGGTGGCCGCTTCTCTCCACGATGTTTCCTATCGTCTGCCTCCTTCACTATTTCCTCCCAATCGGTAGTATCTTTGCGACGAGTGTAGTAATTTTTGACCTGTCCCAGTTAATAAGGTCTCATGGCTAAGTTATATGAATGGAGAACAGACCATGACCGCAGTTTTTGTCCGCATGTGAGCAGCAATAGCCGCCCAATCACTTCCGAAGGACTTAAGCAATGACGGAAAATCGGCAGCTTCTGGCACACTCCAATAACTTGAAGGCTGTCCGCCCGACTTGCGATCTGGGGGAGTCGGTTGGCCTATGTCGAGTACACTCACCGTAGCCTGCACCGGTGGATCTGGTCGCAAAGGTGGAGGAGCCATTGCATCTGGAATGGAGGAAGGAGGACCACCCCTTTCGGGACTAACGAGGGGCTGCGTGTGTGGATAAGATTGCAAAGGGACACCTGGAGCCGGTTGTCCAAGATTGGGAGCCAACTCGTACTGAGAGGGGAGACGAGGAATTTCGTCCTGACCCGGTTGGCCAACCCAGTCTAAGTTCTGGACCCTGGATGCAGAACGGGAACGGTTGCCCTTGGCGGCCGTAGAAGAAGTCGAACCGGGAGTAGGCGCCGCAGCTAGAGCAATAGCGACTCTCGGTTGCTTCTGCTCCTTGTCTTTGGCCCGACGACCACGCTTGGGCTTTTCTGTATTTCCGTCTGCTCTGGTTGCGGCTGCGCCTCTCCGTCCGGGAGTACCCGCCGGAGTTCCGCTCTCACCATCTGTAGCAGGAGTAGCTTCCGAGTTGAATGTAGGGGCGGCCGCCCTACGTGGCCGCCGTCTTTCGCCATTCTCCCCCGTCTCCTGCGATTCTTCGTTGTCGTTGTCGCCGTTCCCAAGCTCCGACACCAGTGCACTTGATCGGGTTTTGCCGCGGCCGCCCCTTTTGCGCTTCTTAGGCTGCTTCTTGAGCTTCGCCTTAAGGTTAAGCTCTTCCTTCTCCTTTTTAAGATAGTAAAACTGGATAGCCGTGCCAAAATCTCTTTCGGGCAGTGGTTCGGAAACCCGGCCCCATTGCTTCGGGAACTCTAGGTATGCTTTCTCAAATATTCCACATTCGTCCTCTGCGAAGTTATCAACCGGGGGTAACACTTCCCATGTTGCCACAATCTTTTCGGGTTGGACGAAACCCGTGTTACTGCTATAAAATTCGTTCTGCCTTTCCTTGTCCGTTTGGTACTGACGAGGTATCACAGCCTCCTTTTCAGTCCTATACTTTTCCCTCTCAGCCTGAAGCTGTCGCTCACGTTTTTCGTCTTCAATCTTCTTAGATTCTTCCAAAACTCTTTCTAGGTCACGCTCAGATGCGTACCTACTACGTCGAGTATGTTCGGTTTTTGGCTCCACGTTTAACCCGGGTTTTTGACTCGAATCGCTAGTTCCCAGGACACAACTAAACTTCTCCCGACTTTTCACCGCCACAGGATCGTCTGACATTGTGAATCGGATATACTTGTCATAGTTTTCGTCATATGCGCCCTTTAGTTGCCTTTCGATTATAAGCTGACTCCGAGCCTCCTGTTCTAATCTCTGGAGAATAAAGGCGTGAAGATCCGGTTGTAGAGAGTTCAAGGATTTCAGAAATGCTTTATCCTTATCCCATGGCCTCTCTTCAAGAAATGGTAAGCTATCCAGGGGAGGTGTTTGCATATGCTCACGTACAATAGCAATGCTATGAAGGTCGATATCTTCGATGTCTGTTTCATCTTCGTCCTCGGGCGGGGACGGAGTACTGGACTCCCGTTTGCTTGCATTGAGAGAGCCAATCTGAGCTTCTTCGAAGGACGGGAGAACGGGCTCTGTTTGGAAAGCGGGAACTGCCGACGCAGGTGATGGTTGCACTTCGGGATCATCATTTTCTGCCACCGCATCTTCCATAGTCACATCCCCATCTTCCTTTTTGGGGGCTTGGTCACTTGTAAGAGGGTTTTGTGCCTTTGGAATGTTAGCTTCCTGTTCGATCGGTGGTCGAAGTTGCTCCGGTGTGTTATTGGAAGATTCTGCGAAGTCATCTACAATTGGGGGGGGGGCGGTATGTTCGCTTAGAGATTTCTCAGTCTCGTTATGGGAAGGTGTATCGTGGATTTCAGGCTGCTCCTCGACTTTCGAATCCGGCTCCATAGGCTTTTCCTCTGGGACCACGGGTGCCTCCGGAATAGGACCAGCCATATCTTCCAAACCTTCAGGTTCCGTAGCAACCCGGTTGGCGGCCGCCAGCGAGATCAGAGCATATCGCACTATGGGATTCATAGATACAGAATCCTCAACTGCTTCTAATTGCTTCAGCTCCTTCTCAACCTCGGCCATTTCAGATTCGATTACATCGCCAAACTCTTCCTCGTCAGACTCTGATGATTGATCTAAAATAGGTTGTCTACTTTGCTTTTCAGGCAGGGTGACACGTATAACAGGGACTTTTAGGGTTGACCGCCGGTTCGCCATCAGTTCCTGTTTCTCGGTGGATCTTGAGGTAGTTTTCTCAATAGGCACACTGTCTCCAGCCTCCCCAGTGGCTTCGGTATCAACCTTGACAGAGCTGGATTCGTCTTTGTGTTTATTACGGTCTGTAGATGAGCCAGCAGATTGGGGTCTCAATTCATTTCTTGACACTTCGCCCGAGTCCACCATATGTAGATCCCGAGGGTGACCCTCTGCCCTAGCGACTTGGGGGTCCGCTTTTGCATCACTACTGCGTGGCCGTTGATTAGAGTCTCCTGACTGATCTGCTTGGGCGCCATCCGGTCGGAGTGCACCTGGTCGAGATTGAACAAAGCTCGACGACCTACCGAGTTTAGGCGATTCCGGTACCCTATGCTTGAGGTTAGGATTGATCCATTGCTTGCTGGACGGACCAGGGCGCTGTGAACGGGGCCCCGAAGGTATTGGAGGACTTCTTTCCATGAAAGATGGCTTCGAAGGCCCGGTGGGTGGAGCTCTAGTGTCGACGATGGGATTGGTATTAACGGAGGCAGGACGATCCTCTTTCAAAGCCCTTGGGCCTGTGGGTGGTGCCTTTCCAGTAGCTGATCCCAGTTCAGTCGCCAACGCTGTTCGATTAGGTACGGAGCCGAAGGAGGGCGCTGCGGGGGCTACGGGTGGCGGCGAAACATCCTTGGTGGATGTCGGGGGCTCATGGGATGTTCTGTCAGGTTTCAGTCTTGTCTCGCGGTCCCGAGCATCCCGGTCATCTCGAGGATCCCGCGGACGCAAGTCGGCATCAAGGTATCTATTATCTCGTTCACGGTCGTCCCTCTCTCGGAATCGCCCCTCTTGAGAGCGGGATCGAAATGAAGTTCCGTATCTATCCCTGTCGTCATAAAATGGACGGCCACGACCACGATCCCAGTCTACGCCTCGGCCTCTTCCACGGCCACGGCCATACCCACCGCGATATGATGAATCGCCACGATACGATGAATGGGCGAAGGGTGGATCGGAGGAAGAGGAGCCAGCCGAGAGTGGTCCATCTCGTGACCCACGCCTAGCTCTATCCGCATCTACACCGAGAGGGCCATCGCGCGAGTCTCTCGAGTCTCGAAAATCCCTTCCAAGTGGCGAGCGCGGACGAGGAGAGGGCCGACGCCCCCTGAAGCTATCCCTATCGCGGTCGCGCCAGTCGGGACGCTCGCGCTCTCTGCTACGTTCATCCCTATAGGAAGCGTCTCTTCGATCTCGGAAATCAATATCACGGTCTCTCCCTCGGTCTCGGCTATCATCTCGCCAAACTCTACCCCTACCACGACCCCTACCCCGAAAATCGCCTGAGTAGCCGCCGCCTCGGGGCCCGCTAGGGGGGTCGAGTAGAGCTTTGGGGCCGCGTGGCGTGTCTCTGGGAAGCGTGTCGCGAAAAGAGTCTCGGTTCGCTTGAAAAGCCGCAGTATTCGATCTCGATTCTGCCGAGGAGCGGCGGGGACCGCCATCACTATAGAGCGACCTCCTATCCGGTGAGCGATCACGCGACCTAGAGCGACGCGAGTCGCCGTCGTATCGCGACCCGCTGTAGCGGGATGCCCTGGGCGCCAGTCAGTAGGGGACAAGTTCTTTGTCTAGAGTTGAATGCCGCCGATTCATCATGCCTTTCCTTCCCACCCCACCCAATAGACGAAAAAGAGATCTAGATTAGGGCAATATGTGCGTCAAATGTGGATGGATATAAGGAAAAGAGTTCCATTCACGGAGTCTCTAGACGCCGTAAATACCCTGTATTTATGCAAAAGGCTGGCTCACATGTTGGCCAGACTGAACAAGGGAGTCCCAAATACAGTTCCAGCTAGGCTTATACAGGTTGCATCGAGACCGGCCCGACAAGCGATAATAACAGTCTCAGCAAGTGTTCTTCGTCATGTGCAATGGCAGCCCCGACAGAGTTTGAACTATCAGGGACGTGTAAAAGCCGGCTTGCATATAACTGGAAGCTTATCATCAAGCTCTGAAAGTAGATGCTAGAAAACAAAAGAATAACCGTACACGCGGATGGCTGGGAATGGTGTCAAATGCAGGTTGAGGCCTAGAATGAATGGGTGTGGTATGTGCAGGAAGAGGCTGATTGAGATTTGAAAACACGATTCGGTCTTCAAGCGCCTAGCACAGAACGTGCCAAGCAAGCGCGGGTTGCAGGGATGAGCCGTCCCCTCAGCCGTGAATGGCTCAAATTGACTGGCTCCAGAAGTGTGCATGATCACTAGCATGCATGGGGCGTCGTCGGTACATACAGAAGTACTTACCCAATAAGCTGCTTCAGGTGCAATATATCATCTGTGATGTCTAACAAAGGGGAAAACTGTAATCAACCATCTGGCAAAATCTAAGCTGACGTCCAACTTGATCGACTTTTTCAAACATTTGGCTTCTAATTAAGGTAACCCAAGTACACAACGCCTTTTACACTAGGTACATAGTTGCAAGAAGGATTTTCCGAGTCACACAAAGATGGAGCCCTACTGAATATGTGGTACAACCTGTGAAGTGGATTACCGTATTTTCTCACTGAGTACAGTACATGTATGTACCGACGACGCTCCATGCATGCTAGTAGTATAGTACAGTACCGTATCTAACTAGGTAGGTACATATACCTGGGAAACGGGCAGAACCCTGGCCTTGGTACTTTTGTACTATGTAGGTCTACTTAGAGGGTCAGTGGAGACCATCGCAGAGACATACGGTATCCGGTATCCAACTGCTATAGTTTTTTAATACTGTCCTTGTGGGCCCACTAATACCACACCACATATATTCTGTACACAGTGGCACAGTATAGACTTAACCTAGTAATCTACATACTAATCCAGACACACCCATCACAGTCCTAGATAGTAGTAGGTAGTTAAGTTAGAATTTTGACTAAATATGTCTACCTAGGTAGTATTACTTTAGGTGTTGAGACGGTTTTTTACTAAATATTATTTTTGAACGGATTCTAAACATGATTTTTGAAATATATAACAGTCCTTGGAATCGTATAGGGTCAAGTAGCCACAGCTTCTTTTGGCTTCGATTCTTTACTCCAATTCGTCTTGTCGCCAACTCCTATCGGTGACACTGGCCATCCAACCTTCCCCCAAGTCCAGATTCTTCACTTCTGTGTTGCGAAGCCTTTTTCTTTAGTCCGAAGCAAGACCCTGTTTTTCGGGCAGGATAGTGACAATGGGGTGTTAGTGGTGTCGACAGCATCTCAGCGCTTTGCAACACAGCTGATGACGCTAGTTGCTTGGCTGATGCTACTAACAAAAGCTTTAGATTCACAACGGTTTCCGTTAGATCATATATAGCAGAGATTGCTTGCTGCTCTGCCTCCGGCTTACGATGCGCCTGTTCCAGCGCAGGTACCTATTGTTCGGAGTCAACTGAAGGTGCTGCCAGCACCGTTTTGGACCTGCCCGGACCTCGCGCGCCTCGCGCGCGGTAAGTCGACGATTTCTTCTCTTTCTAGCCTCCTCTTCCTCTTCCTCTTCCTCTTCCATTTCCCTCTGTAATTGTAGCTGGCGAGGGTCCAAGATATCCTTCTTCATGTCCTCGATGAACGCCTCCCCTTTCTCTAGCACCGGCCAAGGTAGTTGTCTCTTCCGTTCTTCTCTGTCAAACCAAAATCCAGCAGCCTTGTTGAAATCTCCTTCGGCTTTCTCCACTATAGCTCGCTAGAGTCAGTAATTACTCTTTTAGGGAAGATCGGCACAGGTTTTAAGAGTTCTGCATCGTCCATTGCTATAACGGGAAATTTTTGACTCCGCAAGCGGCCAGAACAAGAAGAAAATGACTCCAGGGGTCACTCACTATACTCGGCTGTTAGTTTTTCCACCCCGTCATTAATCCACTGTTTCCGGCGAGCCCGGTCATTCGCCTCCTGCACCCTCAGTGATTCCTTTTTCCTCATAATCAATGATGCAGCGATCGCGGGTTTAGACACCGTTGATTTTTGGCTTATACGTTGGTTGATTGTTATTTGTCGTGAGGCTCGTCGAACCGCGCTTGTATTGTGTGTATCCTTTTCTTGAGAGGGCTGAGGTAATTTCAGGCTTCTCCTGATGGAGGATGTTGGGAACACTCTGAAAGGATTGTGCCCGACCTCTTCCTCTTCTTCCTCTTTCTCTTTCATACTTGAGGCTCTTAACTATCTCCGTCAAGAAACGTTCTAGTAGTGTTGCTGAGATGAGACGTTAAAACAGACCCTGAATTCTAGAGCGCTGTCTCTTCGGACTTATATTCAAGCACTTGTAATGGTGATTCTTAAATAAATGTTTGAACCACCTAGGTAAGTTAGCAAGCGGTATTATGGCAAAACGTTGAGCTACCATACGTAGTTCAAACACCTAAGTCCCAACAATTTTTAATTGCTTACGCAATATTATACTCTAGGTTAAAGTTTCGGTAGCCTTGTTAGCAATGGAAGGCATTAATGTAAATGTCCATGAGGAGGCACGGGCTGTTAAGACTTGTCGTTGATTGTAGATTTTAAAACTCCGTTGGCCGATGCAGCGCCCGGTTTGTTGAATGTTGTCCCAGCTGCTTCAGCTTAGGACTGTAGAAAGTGTGAGCTCATTATAATAGGTATTAGTTCCATTCCTGTAGCCAAGGAAAGGATACTGGGACAGCTAATTATGCAGGTGGGCAAGTATAGCAAACATGTAACAGTTCGCTCCGAGATTTAGAGGGTTGTCAGTACCTTCCCATGTAAAGTGCCCACCTTAACTATCAAAGGCCACTATCAAAGGCAAGGGCCACACATATCTACAAGACGTAAGGTTTCCGGCTTCCTATTTAAGTATGATTCACATTGGGAAGCTTTCCACGACTGGTAACAACATTAAAGAAGTCGAAAGGAGAGAATATGTTGATATTTACCTACTTCATAAGGTCCTCAAGATTTCGGGAGGTAAAGTTAAAGAATAGCGCCGAGGAGCTACGCTCGGGAAGCGAAGAAATCATTGATGAGAAAATCCCTCAGCTAAATGCGCAAGAAATTGTTCTGCATTATAAATAAATAATCACATGATCTTCAAAGGTTAGCACAAAGACTATATATAAACTTCATTTAAGTGCTGTTAGTTACCCATGGCATTCGTCGAGAACTATGAGAATAGTTACTATAATAGTCATCATTTTAAATGCTCAAGCATCTTTTGCAAACGTGCTGGCCACAATGAATGGGAAGCATGCCGAAGCCTCTAGATAAACCTGCAATCATCAGTCAACAAGCAGGAATCTGGGGGCTTGAAGTCTATGGCAATACCTTGACATGATCTGCTCCCGGTTTTATCTTTCCCCAAGAAATAGCCTCGTCTGGCCGCGCTCCAGCGTCACTTCCGTCAAATTCCTGAGCTGTGTTTATATAGACAGCGTACTCGGCGCCGTTCCTCATGAGGCAGGCATTGGCAATGTGGTGTTTGATGACACCGCCACCCAGGATAATCATCCCCGCCCGCTTTGCCCGCACAGATATAGTGTTTACTCGACGTATGTCTTCCACAATGTCAATCTTAAGCTGCTGCGGCGATGCTTTGAAAGTATGGAAGTAGAGCATATCACCCAGGCTCCCGTCAGTCAGAGCTGGGCAAAAAACTGGTATGTCGTTCTTATAAGCCCAATAATAAACTGATCTTTCGTCGTTAATTTCCTTTCCCAGTCGATGTATCACCTTTGAGGGAGTCCAGTTAATCTCATTGTCAGTACCTTTGCTAGCTTCCTGTTCCTCGAGCATCTTGTCCAGAATAGGCACAACCCAGTCTTCAAAGGCACAATAGTTGGCATTGGGTACCATGAGATTCCCAATCCTGTTGAGGCCCTTGGCTCGGAGGTCGGAACCCTTTGCGCTGAAGGATGACATGTATGTGTCTCCAAGACACTTGATGAAATCCTCCTCTACCCCACCAGCAGAGGTCACGATGCATGATACATGCTTATGCTCCACCAAATACCGGAATATGCCTCGCAGGCCAGACGATATCATATTGGAAGTGTATCCCAAGAATATGGTGGTTTTGTCACCGGTCTCCGGGTCACGCCATGCTCGCTGGTATACCATGTTACTTGTCGCCTCTCAACTTTGGGGCCCTAGTGCTTTTAGCTTACCATCTTATTGATAATCTTAACGGCATCTCCGATCGAAGACGCTTGGAAGCCCATGTTGCTCATACCTTGTATGATATCGTCCACGGTGATTGGCTTTCCCTTGAAGGTATTGAAGTCGATCTCTTCAACCTTCTGCGCACCCTCAGGCAGCTCATCTGAAGGAACTAGTACTGCATTGGTAGCCTCTTCGGGCGGTAAATTCGATTTCTTCTCCGACGTGGACATGATGAATCCTTCCCAGCACAGGGTATGCGCGTCCAGCAAGCCGTCAAGTATATCCTAGTTCGTGGGCAACTGACTGGTTTTGGAGTGGTAAGGGGAACAGTACTCAAGGCTTCTTTTTCCCGATCTGTATCCGCGATAACTCGCCCGAACCTAGTGAAAAGGTTGAGCTGAGGAGCGGTTTGGTTTTATGTACCGTTCTTCTTTTCAAGTTCTATCAGTGTCGTCGCAAACTACCAAATGTGAAGTTATTGGCTTGCAATGAGCCGATGTTCACGTTGAATTTTGGGGTGCTATCCAGCGTATCTGGTTTTGTTAGGTACCCCTGGCTTGATGGCACCGGCAGGATGACCATAGGGCTGGCCCAGTTGAGTAGACCCGCTGTATTACCTATCTCGGTGCCCATAAATACCGATAAGAAGGTAGGTAGGTAACCAGCACAGCGACGGCAAGCTCCTAGCGTGCGCCCCTTGATCCCTGAACCATCAGCCATCATCTGGAGCAAACTGTTCAACTACCTACCTAGGTACAGTACAGCATGCGCACGCGGTATTGCGCTCACACACTTGAATGAGACAAGATTCTAAATCTCCAAACATTTTCTAATATTCCTCTCCCCACAACTATTTAATTAAATTGCTGTACTGTCAGCACCAGCAGCGTGCACCATGTCATCCATCTACAACCTCGAGCCTCAGCCGACCGCGTCCCTCATTCTACACACGACCCTTGGAGATCTATCCGTCGAGCTTTTCGCAAAGCAAACCCCGCTTACGTCTCGGAACTTCTTACAACTATGTCTCGATGGGTACTACGATAACACCATATTCCACCGACTTATTCCTGGTTTCATTATCCAGGGAGGCGATCCAACAGGCACTGGAAATGGGGGGGAATGCATTTACGATGGCGGCGCATACGGCGGCGACCTAGACCCGTGGCCGATGGACCAACGACGAGGCAAGAACGCGGGGCTTGCAGGCGTGAATTTCAAAGACGAGTTTCATTCGCGGTTAAAATTCAATCGCCGGGGATTGCTCGGTATGGCGAACGAGAGTAAACCAGACACAAATGGGAGCCAGTTCTTCTTTACCCTGGACAAGGCCGAAGAGTTGAATAACAAGAACACCGTCTTTGGGAGGATAGTCGGTGATACCATATACAACCTCTCGCGCATGGGGGAGGCGGAGATTACTGAAGGCAATGAAAGACCCCTCTATCCTATTAAGATTACCAGCACCGAAATCTTAGTAAACCCCTTCGATGACATGAAGAAGAAGACGCGTACGGCTCGACCGATAGAACCTACCGGAGCCGTAGAGAAAAAGAAGAAGAAGAAGCCGAAAGCTAGCAAGAAGCTATTAAGCTTTGACGATGGCGAGAGTGATGTCGATGTACCAGTAATCAAAAAGGCAAAGTTTGATTCACGCATTGTAATGGACGTTGATGGAGAGGATGAACGACCGACGAAAAGGCTGGCCGTTTCAAAGCAGAGCGAAGAGAAACCGTTACCAAAATCCATACCAGTTCGAGAGGCCCAGACCGACCCCCCAGAGGTCCGAAAGCCCTCATCACCGCACAAAGAAGAGAAACCGACACCCGCGTACCATGACCCCTCTCCACAGAGGGAAGTTCTACCAAAGAAGTCGGCGCTAGATCAAGCTAACGAGGAAATCGCCGCCCTAAAAGCGTCAATGAAACGAACTATACATCCAGAACCTGTGAAAGAAATAAAGAAGTCTGCTCTGGAACAGATGATCCCTATAACATCATCACGGGGTCGCAAACGACACAGAGGAGGCGAGGTCCCAACTGCAGACCGAGATCTATCTATACTTGAAGCGTTCAAGGCTAAACTGAAGCAAGTTGGTCCTGAAAAGGAACAAACTACGTTACAATTAGGTATTGATGTCGAAGAGCAAACTTCTGGACAGGCAGAAGGCGAAGCTGAGCTGTGCGATCTGCACTTCATAGCCAATTGCCAAAGTTGTACGTCTTGGGACAAGGTAGAGAAGGAAGATAGCGATGATGAAGGATGGATGTCACATTCCTTAAGCTTCACCGCCGATAAGCTGGGTAAGGACCTAAGCTACCGGAAGAAAGCCGAGGAGGAACTAGTTGTGATAGACCCTAGGGAGAAAGCTCGTACCCTCAAGGAGGAGAAGCGGGCCCAGAGAGAGATACAATCCGGGAAATCAGGAAGAGAATGGGATCAAGCGAGGAATGCCAAGCTAGCCAGAGCGTCGGCCCTTGCTGGCAGAGGAGCCAGATGAGATAGGCACGGCATATACTTAATTGCCTAGTTACCAAGGTGATACATGACATGCCTTCATGAAATCTAGAGTGCATTATGTATGGTCTTGTGATGCTGCCTTGGAAGATTGGATCGCGTATAAAATGGGACCCCTGGTCATGGTCCCTTATAAAATCCATGTTTTGGAACAAGCCGGTTGCAACAAAAAAGCCGAAATTACTTCATGTTTAGCTTTTACGACATAAACGGACCCATGTGTTCATATGTTATCAATATGAGCCTCAAGCATGTAAAGATTGCTCTATACCTTATACTAAATTACTTACATGTCTACTACCTACCACTTACTCACCTAGCTGCTAATATGTACCTAGGTACTGACTTAAGTACATACCTACGGAGGCAGTTACGAGGTAACAAGATTTGTGCTATTCACTTGTCGCATCTCGCTATACATACATATGTAGTAAATATTTGCCTACCTTCAAATGCTCATTGCTATATAGCTAGTCCTCTTTGAAAAAAGCGGATTGATGATTCGATTTATGCCGTAGCCTGATCTCAAGGGCTTTAATGCCCATCACCTGTCAACTTATGGCCTCCCTATACTACCTCACAGACGGGCGTGGTGGATCACCCCTCTGCCAACATTGAACGCTGCCCCTCCTCCCTACACATATGTATGTGCTCCCACGGGATATCTTACGGCATGAAGAATTGGCTAGGTACCTACAGGTACCTATCAAGTTTGGGTAGGACACCATTTCTCGACGTGTACATATGTGTACATACCTCATAATATAGGTATGTATGTAGTGTACACCACATGTCTGGATTGATTAAGTCATTCCTTGAGGCTACCCCAGTAATCTGTCTGCTCAACCAGTACTTGTAAGTACCCAGATGCCAACTACATACCTAGGTACCTAGGTACCTAAGGTACTTATATACCTAGATACATATGTAGGTGTACACCTAGATAGGTACCTACTCACTCAGCTCGAACTCCTCGTTGCTACCTCTCCGTGTCGGCACCTAAGATACATGGTTATCTCTTCACGAAGCTATCTCACACCAACCAGGCAATCCAAGACTCTTGACTAGCTAAGTGGACTAGCAACGGCCCGTAGAAGAAAACACCAAGCAGGAGGACGAAGCTGACTTCCGCCAAGGTATTTTGCTTGGCCGGCAGACTGGGTGTGTGTGTGCCCACCATTCACTACCTACAGTACCATCCACCATCCACCATCCACCATCCACCATCCACCGTGCTGAGTGCAGGAAAATCGGTCAAAGGATCAGAGATGTCTAGATGAAAAATAAGCACCGCCGCCATTCTCCAGCCCCTCCGAAACAGCATCTTACATCTGGCCCAGGCTGGCAAACAAAACACCACTCCATCCGCGGCACTGGCTCGCGCGCATTCTCCTGCACAACGTGCGACCTGCGACCTTGTGTGTTCAAGCGTCCAGATCCATTGACGGCAGAGCGCGACATCACCTCTTGTCGCGACTTCGAGAACAAGAGGTCCCTTTCTCCCAGCCTCCCCTCACCTTCCACAGCGTCTCATAGCTCTCCATTGTCGTTGCCGCGTCGCGAGAGACACCCGGGTCTTGGAAGCTTCTTTCCGTCTTCCACGCTTGATTTACTTTCTTGTCGTGCCTCGTCCTTTTTTGGCCCCCAGGCGCTATATATGTTGATGGGTTCCGAACATCGAAGAAGGCTTGAGATTCGCTTGACCACCGGACCTTGCACCTTGCGCGCCATCGCTCGAATCGACCTGCCCGCCGTAGTCACCACTGCCTGCCGCTCGCACAGTCCCAAGTGCCAGAACCTCCGATTGTCCCCGTTTCCCGGGACGTGCACTGCGTAGCCTCGATTCACCCCGCGAACCGGACGTACAATCGCAGTTTTTCCTGCCCTGGTAGCCTAACTGCGCGACAGACAGCCTCGCCGGAAATCCGCCCACGCATCGCCTTGCCTTCGCGCAAACGATTCTGCGACCCTCCCACCAATCCACCAACTAAGGCAAACTGCATTTGTCGTCATCGCCACCACATATAGCATTTACTATACTGGTCCTCAGTCCTTCCCCTCAGCGCGCTTGTGTGCCCTACTTCCGCATTCGCCCAACGAGTCTGTTTGCTCGTTTTTGCAACCCGATAGCTTAATCCATGTACACCTACTACCACCCGATGCCTACCTCAAATTCTCGAAAACGAGCAGCCCCAGGTAGTTTACCAACGCCACAACAAATGCCTCAACCGTACAGCACCCCCGAGCAAATGCTTAGATGGAATGGAAATAATGCTGGTAACTTTGCTGACAATGTTTCTAATCCCATCAACCCATACGGCATGATATCTCCCAACCAGGCTCAGTTCCCCCAGGGGGCTCCTACTGCCTCCAATGCATTAGCTAGAAGGGGTGGGAATAATGCCTTGGTCACTTCAAACCGCACATTTTCACCACAGCCCAATGATCCGTGGTCCGGCTTTACGGACGATAATTTGTTGTCAAACCAGACCAATGGGTCTTTGGACGAGCACGACAATATAGAATTGCTCGAAGAGAAGGCACAGAGAGCGAAGAGAGAAGCCCAGGCCAAGAGGAAACAGATTCCTCCCTTCGTCCAGAAACTTAATAGGTAAGTCATTAGTTCCGCATTGATCCTCGCCCTCTGCATCCACTTAACAAGCAGCCTAACCTTGATTCTCTTACAGCTTTCTGGAGGATGGAAAGAACACAGAATTGATTCGTTGGTCTGATAAGGGTGACTCTTTTATTGTGCTTGACGAAGATGAATTCGCAAAGACGCTAATACCCGAGTTATTCAAACACAACAACTATGCATCCTTTGTGAGGCAGCTCAACATGTATGGTTTTCATAAGAAAGTTGGACTCTCAGACAACTCCATGAAAGCCAGCGAACGCAAAAACAAGAGCCCAAGCGAATACTATAATCCTTATTTCAGACGAGGGCACCCAAATCTTTTGTGGTTGATCAATAAACCAAAGAGTGGTAATACGAAGAAGGGCGCTAAGAAGCGTGGGGATGACGGCGAGGTTGATAGTGATGACGATCCAACTCCAATAGTGGATGATACTATTGCTCAACCTTTCAATCAAGCGAGTGCGCCCAATCGAGCTCTGCCTGCCCCTGAGGCAGGTCCACTTCAAAAGAAAGAGCTGGCCCTAGTGAGAGACCAGATGACAGCCTTGCAACAACGCCAAAAGCAAATCAGCGACGCGATCGCTAGATTACGGCAAGAACATAATCAGCTTTTTCAGCAAGCGATGATGTTCCAGAACATGCATAATCGCCACGAGAATTCCATCAATGCCATCTTGAACTTCCTAGCGAATGTATTCAGGAAATCGCTTGAGGAGCAGGGTGGCACCCAGAATGTTAATGACCTGCTTGCTAGTATCATACCTAACGTACAAATGCCCCCTACTGCTCAAGGCAGCGTTGTTGACCTCGATGACTGGGTGCAACAGCAGATGCCTTCAAATTCCACAAAAGTTGGGACACCAAAGAGACCACAGCGTCTGCTACCCCCCATCCCCAACAATCAACCCGCTTCACATCCTACTACCCCTCAACCACCCTCCTACCCTAGCTTTGCCAATCAGGGATCGAAGACGGGACATGTTACGGAGCTTTACGACACACCAGTCGAATCGTCCGGCACGCCGTCATATCTTAAGCAAGAGCTCGAATCTAATCCTCAAGAGGGTATGCTCAAGCTCATTCAAGATGCTAACTCGAACGCCGGCAAGACCGGGAACACGCCTATCGACCTGTCAAACGTCGCCGCGAACACTGCAGCGAACATGACGAATGACCAACGGAACCGTATGTTGTCTATTATGTCTGGGGGTCAGAGCAACGCCATCCCGACCCCTACGCCATCTGCTTCATCACCAACGCCCCCTGTGGTCTCAAATCCGAACACATTTGGAATGCCAACAACAGGCACTCACCCAAGTGCCCATCCTTCGGCATCTTTGTCCCCTTCCATACCCTCGGGGATTCCGGCATCTATTCAACGCATGTCCCAGACTGAGGAAGAATTAGAGCAGCTTCAACGCCTGCAAAAAGAACAGACTCAGAAGCTCGAAGATTTGAGTTCCCTGCTTGGCCCTCTCAGTCCTTCCGGTCGTATACCTGGTTTGGATGAGCCACCCGACTACTTCGGCGGTGAAGAGTTGGATATTAATCAGTACCTAGATCCGAACGCTTTCACCGCCGACGGAACTGGTAGTGATTTCAACTTTGATACCCCCGCCTTCAACGATAGCACAAATCTGGATTGGCATCCAGAGATGACGGATTTCGCTGGCGGGACATCTGGACACGGCATGGAGCCCGGTCGAATCGTGGAGACCAATACGCCCAGCCACAAGTCACCAAGTCCAAGCGGCACAGAGGAGATCACGCGGGAGGACCTGGAAGACAGCCCAAGCCGGGCTGCAAAGCGGCAACGAAGGACTTAAGATGCGAATAAAAAGGAAGAGTATGTGGCGTTTTAGGGTTTCGGGACAAGGTTTCAGCCTACTAGATATCAATTCAATCAACATTGGGGGGGTCAGCGTCATTGAAATTACGTACGCTATGAATGAGAATCAGACAAATATATTTACGCCTGCTACATTTCGGTGTTTGGTCGTCGCTTGATTTATCATGATGCTTCGGTCAGTCTCCTGCCAACTAACTGTGCTTTGGTAACTTGTTGTCGAGCAATGTCGACATTGGTGACAGACTCCCAATCCTAGGTGTTGCCTAGTCAGTAGCAGGTTCTGCTGGATTATATAATTTGCTTGGGTAAAAACAGCCGCTGTTCTCCGGCTTCCAACTGACGGGGTGCTCTACGTTAGGCTAGCAGTTGCATGAAGCATGAGGGTGTTGTGACACAGCCCCAGAGAACTTTAGCATCTCACAGCCAGTCAATCCAACTAACGCCGGGTCAAGGCCAGGGCCTCTACCAAAAGAAGTGGCAGGGATCTGCACACTCTTCGGTTGCCGTTTTAAAGCGCCTTCTCGGCGCGGGCGTCTAATGAAGGTCAACGTCATTGCTGCCAGTCTTGTGTAGCAAATAGAGAGGCTCAGCCACATAAGAACGAACCACGGGTAGGTTAAGTACTTGCTGTAGGTTGTTTGTTGTTGTTGATTGTTCTTTGTCTTCTTTTGTTTCATGTTACTATTGATCCCACGCATCAAAACTAGGCCACCTATATTTGTTCTTGTATCTCAAGAAAGTGTGCCTACGCTACCTCTCTACCTGAGGCACACAAGATGGCGAATTGCACAAATGCGCCGCCCACGATTTCCAGCGACTCGGGCGTGGCGGGTATAGGGGTATGTAGTCCGCTAATGCAGGCCTTCTGGGGCTTTTTCTGGGGACTCCAAGTGCGCTAACCCCTCGTCCGCATCGTAGGTTCTGCTGTCGTTCATCATCACAGCCATCATCGCGCTCGCTAGTACGTACGATTATGCACCCACTCGCTGCTGCATGCTCCCCCGCAATGCTCTCGACAGCCCCAAATGAGGCCAATACGTACCCAGATGTTGTGGTGGGTTCTAACAGATGAGTTCCTACAGTCAGCGCGTCGCTGGTTTTTCAAGAGGCGCGCGGGCGCACCTCGGCGCAGAACCCCAGCGTGTTGAGACGCAAGCTGCTCAATGCATACTCGGATCAGCAGATCCTAACAGGCATCGGCATTCAGAGCGTGGGCCTAGGCAAGATGGACTCGATCGCCCCGTACCACTTTTTTATTATCTGGATACTGTCTTTGCTATCCATGGCCGTGCACAATGCGAGCCTACTTGCGCTCGTTCACGATTTCCGACGGGATTGGGTTTTGCGATGGCTGCGTCAGTTTCTCATCTTCGTCAACCTAGTCCTAAGCTCGCTATACGGCATCTATATTCTAGAGGCTGTGAATGATGGAATCAATGACTCCACGTTCCCTATCGCGTGTGCCTGGAAGGAGACCAATCGAGCTGGTCAGACCCCGACAGGTAACCGCGCGCTCTCGTACTTCGGTACCATTGTCGTTATCGCTGGGAACGTAGTCGTCTTTGTGCTCGCGACGTGGTACCTCCATTCGCGTGCACAACGCTTCTATAAGATAGTTCAGATTGTTGGCTTGCTACTCATGACAGCTATCTCTATCGGCGCTATTATACGTGTATTTCTACTCGCGGACGCCTTTGGTGGAAACCACCCCGTCCACCTCGGCGATGGTGGCGAGAGGCAGTGGAGCTTTGGGCAGCTCCTTTCGGTTGGAATGTTGTTACTGCCCATTGTCTCGATCATCGAGATACTCCGTGGTGAAATCAAATGCGCACCGCCTGTTGCAGATTCTGGAGACGATAAGGACAGGTTGCTTGGCGAAAGTGAGCTACAATCAAATCCCCACGACCGTGCTTCGTTCCAACCGAACCCATTCTTCGGTTCTCAAACCGGCTTATTCAAAAGGTGAAGGGTTGGCCAAGTACTTGGGCAGAAAGGAAACAATTACAAATGATAAGAGTAACGGTTCACAAACTGTACTGCAGGCTATCGTATGCGCAGTAAGTTGCTGAAAGCTGGGGATCGCTTACCAAAGATATACGAACATTCGAACATACACAGATGGGACTAGGGTATCTAATTCCCTTCAGTGACACGTCGATGGACATTTAACCGCAATTTCGACGCTTATCGCGCGATCACC
The DNA here is from genome assembly GCA_022495065.1 of Xylaria telfairii. Taxonomy (NCBI): domain Eukaryota; kingdom Fungi; phylum Ascomycota; class Sordariomycetes; order Xylariales; family Xylariaceae; genus Xylaria; species Xylaria telfairii. Next base: position 36,351 of record MU383971.1, on the reverse strand, counting down.
AACATAGCACTGAATGTGTCACTTTACGAACCGGGTCTCGTACATTAATTATGTATGTTGCTAACCGCTACAATATTCGAGTTGGTTCATGAAAACGGACCCTGGGAATATCGTGGCGGGAACGTGTTAACGTGGAGATAACGTGGAGATCGTTCGGAGCACCGCGACATTTCGGTCAAAGTAACAACAGCCAAAAATGGAATGCAGATCTCGCTATATACTGCCCCTTTCTTCATCTTCTTCCTGTAAGCAGGAGTTGCTGCTTTATGAAGGAATACCATTGGTCCCATGTTTGTATGCATGACGTGGATTGTCACCGCATGGAAGTCGAACGAACGTTGTCACATTTGACTATCCGCACATAGCTAAGAAACAAGGCGAAATCGGTTGGCTTATCAATCTGACCGAAGCCGGCATTGGCACATATATATCTGTTGGCAACTATAAACGTAAGATAATGCTGTGTGTGTGGCTTCAGTTTCTTAAGGCAAGGCATATAATTCACTCACTATCTCCCCATCTATCTCTCGCCCAGACACGAGCGTCGTTATACTGAGCTCGGTGAGTCTAACCGACGTATTATCCAGACAAGCTATTATTTCAAGTCAAACATCTGAACAGGAAAGAAAGTATTTATTAAAGAGAGGTGTAGGGAAGCGAAGCCTCTCCTCACCAGTGGAGGATGTTCTCCCGCAGCGTCGCATCCCGCAGCAAGCTAGATCAGCCAGATGTAACCGCGATAAAAAGGATGCGAGCCAAGCGACCAGGCCCCTTGCAGTTATATGATATGCACCACTGCTTTCAACCAGAAGATAGTTAGTTAACTGCAAGCAGAGACAATCGTGTTGCTATTGTTCGTGAGAATCGGTGGATTGGCGCGCTTTAGGTCAGGCACCACCGAATTAGGCTCCGCCATATTGTGTTATGATCACGCAATATTAGTCAATAGCCGGTTCTCCTCCCCGGACACCTACAAGCCACCAAGACGGCAGATAGATTGGGGCGAGGTCCAGGGACCAGTGACATAGATAGACAGTGAATCAGATAAGAAAATGGGGACTGACATATCACCTATAAGAAAGATGTCGTAGCTGAGTTCCCCCGTTCTGTCTGGGGTACACGTGCCCTTCATCCATATGACTTCACTGTGTTCTCTCTTAACCAATCCTTAGTCGCCTCGCTAGAAGAGGCTTAGAAAGGTTACCGGTGGATATACCCCCGATATAATGGCTCCTATTGCTCTTGACCCCGGCTTCTCGGCCGACCCGAAGGTCCGGGTGAAGATCGTTGACCCGGTCGTCTTTCCCGACGGGCTCAAAACATCAGGTAAGATATAAGTATCCAAATGCGTGTTTGAAAACACAAGTAATGAGCGCCTTGCCTTGGTTAATGACCAGATAGGCCAACACCCACCATTATACGACGAGATCTACCCCTACAGTGCTTTCCCAAAGCACATTGAAGGGTCGACGGTATGGCGACCTGAAGACTACGCCAACAATCCAGAGCGTTGGGTCCATCAGTTCTCTACCGCCGAGATCGAGGAGATCTCCCGGGCCACCGACGACTTTATTGCATCCGGCCTTCCGATCACAGGTATCACGAAGGAGAACTTCCCCCTACCAAACCTAGAAAGCAACTTAGCTGCTATGCGCCGGGAACTCTTGAATGGAAAGGGATTTATGCTATTTAAAAAAGGCATCCCTGTTGACGAATGGGGAAATTTTAAGTCTGCCATCGCATACTTCGGTCTAGGTGTATACATCGGCTATCCTATCTCTCAGAATGTGGGTTCGTTTTGTTGTCCTCTCTCATTCGTCCCATGGTTCCCAAAGGGAAAATGTTCTTGGACTGCCATGCGAGTCTGCTCTCGGTCCATGTAGGTAGCACATCGAAGAATTAAGAACTAATGAACAATGATGTACAGAGGAACGGTCACATCCTTGGCCATGTCCAAAACCTTTACGTAGATGACACTAAGATTGATTCGGTGCGCATCTACAAGACGACAGCAAGACAGGTAAATACTTAGAGTCCCTTTCAACTAGCACAGAAGTGCCCAATGGTTCACGGGCCTTGGAGCAACAGCTGACTCTGCGCAGGCCTTTCACGCTGATGAATGTGATATTGTTGGCCTCCTCTGCCTTGCCCGGGCTCAATCCGGCGGAGAATCGGACGTCGCCTCGATCCATCACGTGTGGAACATCCTGCAAGCAGAGCGGCCAGACATCGCGGAGCTACTGACGCAGCCGGTCTGGTACTTCGACAGGAAGGGGGAGGTATCGGCGGACGAGGAGCCGTACATCCGAGGGGCTGTCTTCTACCTGGAGACGCCGGATGCGACTGACACGGAGCGCGAGCAGCGTGTCTACTGCAAGTGGGATCCGTACTACGTGCGCAGCCTCCAGCGCTTCTCGGACCTCGGCATCATTCCGCCACTCTCGGCCGCGCAGGAGGAGGCCGCCAACGTCCTCGAGGCTACCTGCGAGCGCGTTAAGCTGCACATGGTCCTCGAGGTTGGCGACATCCAGTTCGTCGCCAACTCACATACCCTCCACGCCCGCACCGCCTACACCGATTACCCGCCCGAGAGCGGCATGCCTAGGCGCCACCTCATGAGGCTGTGGCTCTCGGTTCCGCAGGGCGAGGGGGGCTGGAGGTTGCCGTATTGGGATGCCGACGAGAAGAAGCGCGGCGGCATCCAGGTGAATGATACACCGCCTGTCGCCAGACTGGAGGGTGATTAAAACTTATGCTTTATGGTGTTCATACCGAGACGAGATGGCCGGATGGACGGGTTTAAACTAATGTTAGATTTCCCTATGTTAGCAAGCTGGCGTTTGGTGCATTATAATGTGCTGGTGAGCAGGCGATACTTTTCAGGCCATTTTACTTTTCAGCTTGGTCAATCAAAAAGCCGAGTATCGATTTATTGAGGCCAATTCTATCTTCGTACATTATGGTGTTCCGTCACCCGCTCGTCCCATCCCTTTTCGGATTATCATTATGGTGTTCCGTCTCCTGCTCATCCCATCCCTTTTCGGAGTACCCTCCCCATCTTCCAAACTCAACAATGTTCATGATATCTCTTGTCGTAATGACCAGGTCAGATCATAGTTAAGCCATGAGTGGCCCTACACAAGGGGGGACAATGAGCAATGCTCTAAGTAGACATATCTTTTAATCTGCTTACCAGCGTTACCCCGCTCCATTGTATGCATTGTATCCATGTAAATATGCTGCCATAAGTACACCGGGCCTGCAGCAACACGCCAGTCTTGCAGGACAATGATAATCCCCTTGCCTCATACGTACTCGATTCTATCGCGATATCGGGATAGCAGGGCAGCAGCACGTCGCAACAGCTGCATGATACCCTCCACCTTAGTTATGATTGGTGTGATTGTGTCCTCGTGATTTAAGAGAACTGAATACAAAGGTCGAAAGGGGCAATAAAGTTTGGATGCCTTTGATATCGTATACTACCTAGGTGGATAAGTAGTACCTGGATCCCTGCACCCGTGCCACGCCCTACAATAATGTAACTCACCAGGGCTCCCTGCATATGTATCATGTGCCATCCCGTTCTGTGACAAGGGCTGGTGTTCAAGGCTTGGAACAGTGCTCATGCTCAACTCATAATTCTCTTTGGGTCAAAAGGATCCTTGGCCCTCCTAATTCATCATTCAATGTAACCTGGCCCCTCTACCCTTGTTTATAGACAGCCTTAGGGGCCGTGCTTTTGGCATACCCTCACCGGCTGCCTCCGAATGACATATGGGAAATGGATCTCGGTGAGCATTGGTAATAGCTATGAGCCTTCGGCTTACAGAACTGCCAAAGATTGGCGATTAGGCACAGCCATAGACACTAATATGCCAAGATAACCCACTGCTGTTCTTTAGCTGGTCCAAAAGCTGGTGGTCTCAGTAATTCTCAAAAATCAACTCCCACGGCGCCAGCCGCAATCATTTGCGAAGAAAGAATTGGATATTTGCATTTTCGTGGCAACGGCTCATTTCCGACTTTACTTGGCCACTGGATCGATTATGTTAGCCAGTAGCGTTGGAGCCGTGATGGAAACGGAAATGTTACCGTAACTGCGCTGCTACGATAAGCACTGGGTATGACAGTTTGGACCGTGATTTCAAGTAACCATGATAGACTTTTGGTGGTACGTAGGTCAACTGCAAGTCATCCATGTGCAACAAACTGCCGACGTCTACGTACCCGTGGACATGGGATTTTAGACAATTAGAAATACGGCGTAACGAACGTACGACATCGTTATCCGAATTACCTACCTGGGCAACTTATACATATGGCTGAAACAAAGGCCTGTGAACAAGGGTATAAAAGATCTTCTATAAAATCAAGGGAACCATAAAGGTGTGGTCCCTATTTCAATAGGGCGGGAGATCTACAAACTATGTGTTCCGAATATAGTGTCGCCTCTAGTCTAACCTAGTTGCCTAACCTTAGTTTGCTTTCGTGCGGTTATCTCGGATGAACAGGCAATAAATACACAGGTAAGATAGGAGCAGAAGGCTCGCACAGTCTTACAGTACACGGATGACTCTGTAGAGCATATATAGGATCCAGGTCCCAGCCTCGAATGTAGGTTCCAGCTATTCGATATGTGCGACAATAGCAGGCAAATAAGAGGATGAGTTCGTCCTCATCCTATAGTTCTTCATCTACCGAAGGTGTTCTTGACATGTAATGCACCCCACACTACCTATCCTTCTGCCTGTTGTAGTATAGGTACGTACATATAGAGACCCAACGACCGTCGGCAATGACTCTCACCAAGTACCGCATGATCTGTTGAAGGTCGGTTTCGGCCTTCCCCCAGATCTTGGCACCTTAGGGCTGAAACTAATCTTCACATATAATACGGTCTTATTCGCTAGACTCATTTTTAATAATAAAAGTACCCTGTTGAATTAACAGATCTCTGCTTATTCCGGAATAGTCGGAAATTGTGTCAGTCGAGTGACGAACGACGTTTAATTTTAAAGCACTTGGAGACTATGCCGCTGAGAAGGTTTCGCATTACCAAATGTGATACCCCTGGTCAGCTTCATCGTTCTGGCTTTTGCTGGCCTAGACACACTCCCTGGCAACGAAGGACGAATGCTCGTATGTCTCGTGGTGTGTTTCGTTGGGAATAGTGGCCTGTATCTAACTAGTAAAAGTATAGGACAAAATGAGCTGAAAAGACAAGAGATGGCGGTGACTGATCGAGTATACTCTACCTAATGTAAAATACGCAGGGTTTTGGAAGGCAAGGCTAGATATATCACGAATATTATCGGCACATTCCGACCCCGCGAACATTCGGTAACATCATGTCTACTTTTTATCGTTCATGCGAACAAGGTATGTCTCTGGTTAACCCGGGCTAACGGAACATCCATGTGCTATATACTAACCGGCGGAAGTAATAATTTCTATTCCCTATCAAAACAGAGTCTCTGTTTAAGTGGTTGAACGATATATAGGAGGTAGGGGCTTTCCACGATTCAATACACTATCGAGCCCAGGTACGGCTTATGTACCATAAAAAAGAGTCAAAACTAAGGGTATCAAACGTGCTCGTTGGATCGTCGTAAGCCAACAAGATGGATGAAGTGTCGCAAACAGTGTTCGCCCTCGCTATTGCTATGATACCGTCCACATCGCTGGCTGTAGCCCTTCGAATATGGGACCGGTTTGGCGGATCTCAAGTTCCTGGATGGGATGATGGTTAGCTTTTACTATATCCCCCTAGATGTCTAAAGATCCACAAGTCAGAACAATCCTAACAATCTAGTCAGGCTTGATCATTCTCAGCTGGATACTCTCAGTGATCCTATGTGCGATAATCGCGGCATGTAAGTGACAAAAACTACCGATTCTAGACCTAAACTGACTTTTACTAGTGATGAAATATGGACTTGGTGCCCACCGCGGCGACGTTTCTCTCCTAGAATACACGATGTTCTTAAAGGTATTGATATCCGCGACACTCCAACTCCCGGCAATAACTGACTTCTGTTTCAGTTTCAGATGCTTGCCTCAATCAGTTATAGCATAGGGATAACTTCTGCCAAAGCCTCATTTGCCGTTCTTTATCAAAAGATATTCCCTGTCCGAAACCTTATCATACTAAATAAAGCTGTCGTCACATTTTTGCTGTTCCAAGCGATCGAGGAAAGCCTTATCGTCATTTTCAAATGTCGGCCAGTCAGAAAGTCATGGACGCCTAATCTGAACGGCTCCTGTCTTGACCTGCACCCCCTCTGGTACACCACGGTAAGTGGTCTTTGAACTGAGCGAGGAGCTAGTGCTAACAGTATGCTCTGATTTAGTTTGGGTTTAACTTTACCACGGATATTATACTTTACATGCAGCCAATTTTGATCATATGGAGACTTCGGATGCCAGCGATCAAGAGGTTTACAATTGCCGTCATGTTGTCGTTGGGTTTTTTGTTAGTTGGCCGTGATGAATGTCTGGCTCTTGATACTGATTATTACTCTAGCGTGACGGGTATTTCTATTATACGGCTTACATATGTCACGGACATTGACATGGACGATACCTGTGAGTTTGACAAGTTTGATAGACGCCCCAATAATGCAGACATGACTGACAAGGCAGGAAAGACCAGCTTGCTGAGGCTTTAATCTGGTCGGCGGTCGAAGTCTGCTCACTCATCGTCTGCTCTTGCATTCCATCTTTCCGACGGTGAGCAACCCCTAGAGTGATATTCTTGTTTCAGCCGCTTTTCGAAGCAAAAATCTCCAGTTAGAGCAATGAACATGTCTCGCGGGCATGTAGAACCCCCCAAACCCAGTGTCGATTTTCCCTAGACGAATAATTGCTGACTCCAGCGAGCTATAGATTGGCCTTGAAGATTCCGTACCTGAACCAGACGGCTGGGCTATCAACGGGACACAGCTCGGTAACATTCCTCGCCCAGCCAATTGATCCCGTTCCGCTACAAAGCCTCAATCAAAATGAGTATACCCGGCCGAAAAGCTCCAAGTTCAACCGCAAGGATCTCCTCCCATCGACAACTCACACCACTGCAACAGCGTTACGAACAATAAACTATGATAGAAACAACAATGATCGCTTCCCGCAAAGGATCGACTCAATCGGTGCCATGGTGGGCACCCGAGAAGTCCTACAAAGCGTAAAATGGCAGGAGGATAGCATGCCATGCAAGGCTAGGGATATGATGTAAAGAGCAAATATTTTGAGATCTTGATTGGGCGTTTTAAGTAGGGCATGGGAGGCTATGTGTTTTTGGCTGTTACGTATATACCCCTTACGTTAGTTAGATATGGTGCGCGATGATAGTTGGAAGATGGTTGATTTTCGGTCGATACCTTTCTAATGCCGGAATTTTACAAAGGGTCAATTATCGGTATTATTTGCAAAATCAGTAGCTCTTAACAAGATATGGTAAAGCACTTCAATGTTGAACCGATCTTAAAGGTGTGCCAAGCTACCTACATAAAGTGATGGGTATGTACCAGGCGACGGGAGCTCCTGTACAGACCCATGCAAGAGGTAACCATAAAAGACATCAATAAGGTATAAATCAATTGATATGGATATAAGAACTACTAGACAACACGCAACCCCGTGTTTGCATTAGTGCAGCTTGAGGCAAGAGTGAAGTCCCCTTCAAACACTGACCCACCCAATTGTACATGCCAGCGACCCACTTATGCTACAGTATAATGCCTGTCCGCATCAACATCTACACTACCTAACCACCAGCACATCACTTTAGCCCAGACTCCTCGATTACACGATACACAGAGACCAACAACGAGTAACACGGCCCGTCGGTGCAAAACTCACTTTCGCGATTGGCCTGCGGGATGGTATAGGTTCTGATACCTCGACGGCTGCACTGGCCCCTCCGGACCTCACCATGGATGCCCCGCTGGTCAAGTTGTCGGAGCTTCTCCGACATCCCGACGAGCTCGACAAGATTGGAGCGCTGAAGCTGGAATTCACGCGTAAGAAGGCCGCCGTCGACTCGCAGCTCCGGGGAGGATTGCGCGACCAGCTGGAGACGACCCAGACTGGCATGAACGGGCTTACCGATGGCCAGAAGACGGTGCAAGCCATCCGAGACGAGATGATGAAGATCGACACCCTATGTTCCGAGTCCCAGAACATGATCAAGGACTTCGCCAGTATCAACATCGTGTCGCAAGCCCATCGGAACTTCGGCGCCGTCGAGACTATGGTCGACAATCTGCAGACCTTCAACGATCGCCTCAACAGAATTGAGATGATGCTGAGGGAGGATGCGCAGGACACGAAGAACATGCCGAACCTGCTACGAATACACTACGAGCTTACACAATTACGAAATATCCGCGACGATGCGATGGAACAGATACAACGGGCTGAAGACCCAAGTTTACAATCCACTTTGGAAGACTACTTCTCGAGGCTGGAGGATGCGATTGAATGGTTCGACAATCACTTCGATATGATTGCACTGGACATGATAAATCTAGTCTGTGACGGCGACGATGGGATTGTCGTGCGCCTTGCGATAATTGTTGAGGCCGAGGAAAAGAGCGACCAGAGAGTAGAGGCACTTCAAGAAGCGCTCAAGGACCACAAAGAAATGGCAACGCGGTTCCAAAGCATAACTGACGGAGCGAAGAAAGTGAGGGGGTACAAAGACAGGTTCTTAAGGGCCATCAGAGTAACCTGTGAAGAGAAGTTAGCCGAGGCCAGGGAAAAGTTCCTAGACGATCCGACGAAACTTCCCGACTCGATGAAGTGGTACTTCAACTACTTAAATGCAGTCAAGCAGGGAATGGTGCATTTGATGCCTAAGAAATGGAAGATACTCAAGACGTTCGGCGATATATATCACCAGCTTATGCACGACCTCCTGACCGGCTTGATAGAAGATCCGGAGGTGAGCTCGGCACATACTCTAGAGATTATCAATTGGCCCGAAAAATACTATAAGAAAATGAGGAAACTTGGTTTCATAGAGAGCGGCCTAAGGCCACACGTAATTGACAACCGAGAACAAGAGCTTGTCAAGGATTTCCGACAATTAATCATCAAATTCCTTGATGAATGGATCGACCGCATTTTCGCTCAGGAGAAACGCGATTTTGCTGATCGGAACGTCGAAGGTTCGAATCTGGATACAGATGAGTATGGCTATTTCCGTACTAGGAACCTAGTCGACATGTGGCGAATGCTCCGGGAGCAGATTGACGTTGCTGGAAACTCACAGAGGACAGATGTCGCCGAGGGTGTCATTGATGCCATGTTCCTCCGACTTCGCAGTCGACAACAAACGTTCCAAAAGCTGCTCGAAGATGAAGCAGCTAAATATGAAGTTGATAGGGAATCCGAATTAGAAGGCTTTCAAGCACTGCAGGACTGGCTTGTCGCTACCGCCAACGACCAGATGGCCTGTATAGACGATAACGAGGAAGACGGCCGGTTAGCGTATCTTTCTGGCTTCAAGCAAAAGTTCGAGCCCTTTGTTACGCCACAATATATGGAACATGCAGAATCCGAGATGAGCTTACTCCGGGATGGTTATGTCGACTTTAGCACATGGTGCATCAATAAATTTGCCAAGCTGGTTATATCGGTTGATTTCAAGACCGTAATTACGACCTTCTTCACGCCGAAGTGGTATGAGACGATGGCCATGAAGCAGATGATTGTGACTTTCGAGGAGTACGTCGGCGATTATCAACAGGTGCTTCATCACTCGCTTGTGGACATCTTCGTCGAGATCTTCGCCGACGAGCTTTTAGTCCAGTATCTGATGTGTGTGCGGAACAAGGGTGCCAAGTTCAGACGTACCGACCCTTTCCAGGACAAGATATTCAACGACATCTCGACAGCCTTCGAATTCTTCCGCGCACTCCCTAACCCAGACGTGAGCAACACTATCACGCAGACCTGGCGTATCACCGAATACTTCTTACAGCTCCTCACAGCGGAGAAAGACGCGCTCCCAGATGTGTTTCAAGACTTTAAATCTCGGTATTGGGACCTGCAGATCACGTGGGTTGAGGCAGTGCTTAGGTCTCGAGATGATTTCGAACGCAGTATGTTGAACGCAGTCAAGGCTCGAGCGGCGCAGATGGATGTCGTCAGAGGACCAGAGACTATTATGGGGAAAGTCAAATAGGTTTTTGTGTTTTTGTGTTTTTGTGTTTACGTGTATATTGTTAGTTACCTAGCAAGCTATGCTCCATTAATGATACCTTGGATACTCGTGATCCTTATGAAACAGTGTTTTGGGTAGTGAGTTCTTTGACACCTTCGCCTTTCGCTAACCTATATATAGGTACCAAAACACAAATTTTCTAGTTGCATCCACGAGGCGTTAATAGTACCGACTGGTTTGTATTTTAAATGCGTTCCATTGCGCATAAAGCAGCGTATCCCTAAGGCTTCTAGTCCCTAAGGCTACCAGATTTTGGGAGCGACCATAAGTAATATAGAGAAACCTGAGGGCTCTGCTAAATCGTATCAGCCCTTAATACTCATACGCCTAGGACTACTCTTACAAGGTTCCCCATAGTGAGTTAAATGAGTAGCTGTATCCATTGTGATACAAGACTATCCAGTCGGTCCGATCGGTTGATCTTTGTTCGACGCAAAATGGATTTCCCTTTCCAACTTTGGAACAACTTGCAGAATTCGTAAGCTACCCCCATATCTATAGCTCCATTGGGTGTGTTTATAGTGTAGATAGATGGTAATACGAGATGGTGTTGAATCATCAGATATTTACCAACTCTCACGTTCTAATCCTTATGTGACGTTGGTATAATCATGGCATCGGGATATTAAAGTAACAGCCAATGTGGGATACGGGCTTTGCTGCTCGCTCTGACGTTTGGTCAGTCAGCCTCTGGTGTTTCCCCAGAACGCCGCGGCGAATAATAACATGCAATGGGCTGAGATCAATGTTGTGTACCAGGGACAACACAGTGTATCAAATGTCTGACAGAGTTTTGCCTTGGCTTCGAAGAAAACATGCGTAATGGCTTGCCGAGTAAGGCATCTGTCATCATGATTATTCATAACCTATCCTCAATCGCCATCGTGCAAGGGACACTTGAGTCCGATTTGATCAGTATCCTCTCCCAGAGGTCCTACAGATGCCGCCCGTTTGCAAAAAGGGGTGGATGGGCTAGTCAGAATTCTGTTTTCAACCCATCGGCATGAAGTTACCCCGTATCTCATTTTATTGTAGTAATGTTGAGGTCTGTAACACATACGCTCCCGCCTTAAGCGAGATAGTGTAGATAGAAATCTCCGATTCATCGTTTCAGATGTAATTGTCAAATGCTTCATTGGATACGGACAAAATGACCAGTCTCTGTGATACATTGAGCATTCGGCTGGTACGATTAACTCTCTGTTGGGCAGCACTAATGGACCAAGAGACATGAATGTGGTAAAGTGATACAGCAGAAGTATTCGCTTCAAAGCGGAAATTCGAGACACAATTAGCTTGTTTGGAATCACGCAAGTACACCATATGGACAGCGCAAGCATGCGGCTCCCACGCAACAAGCCTTACGTATAGGCTTCGTATGCCCCCGAGGATGTGTCCGAGAGCCCAATGCACATTCGCCAGAACCAACAGCCCACTGTGCTAGTCAATCGGGCATCTGTCTGCGGATGCGGCAAGCCAGGTTTCGTAAGCTGTAAGGCTTGCTGTCTACTGCTTGCTGATAATAGGACAGAAATGGCATCATGAATCACGAGATTCAGTATTCCAATGCCACAATTCAAGGTGGCCGTCTCATTTCCTTGCATTACATTTCGTAAGTATGTTGATATTAGCGGTGGAGATGCAACTGCAGATGACTGGACCCGACGATGAGGACCAGACTTGGCAACGAAGCTTGGCTTGCCGGTTTTCCATAATTATACCTATAGGATGGTCAGTCAGTATACACGGGACGTATATCAGGTGTCTCGAAAAGGGAGGTCAGTGCAGCGGACCTGCAGATGGATATGAGCCAAGCGGTTTTCATCTAAAGGAGCCGCATCATGATGGGCTTGGCTTTTTCGAGAAGACATCAACGCTTCTTGGCATCAGATACGAAGACGTCTCGAAGAGCAAAGGGCTGTGCTGGGTTATTGCAAAGCGCGCGAATGCCACCTCCCTAGGTAGGTACCTCGTTAAACCAGATAACCGCGTCGCAAGCGGCTGATGGCGTGGAGGTTGAGACGGACAGGTTTTCGAGTCTTGACCGGTGCAGCGGGCTCGATGCGGTTAGAGAGCTGGGGGCTCGACGAATGGCAATTGAGGACTAACAGCCACCTTACGTATGGCCAAAATTGTCCTCCAACAGCAACGCATTGATTCCAATGCCCAGGTGCTGCCTAGGTGCTGCCCAGGTGCCCAGATATGCCGAAACAACTGGAACTCCACCGTTGGCTCCCAAGGTTCGTCAAAAGTTCGCCCTCGGCTCACTTGTACCAATCCCCAGCGCCCCGTCCAGCCCACCTTGATAGGTAGTTGTTAGGCCGTTATTATGTAGGTATTCCTTAGCGCAGCTTCCCCTACCTTGGCCTAGCGACGACGCGACTATACTAGGTAGGTGAAGGCTCTCCCTTAAAGCTCAAAAGCTCAAAAGCTCAAAAGCGATCCTCGCCGTTCCGATAGCCCGGCTTTGCCTGCTGACACGGCTAACTGCCCCTCCATTACGCATGGTCTAGCCTGCTGTAAGGTTAGTGGGAATAATTACAGACGGAGGCCCTTCATCAGGAACCTCCCGTCGACGGGCGGGTGTCCGTTTTTACCCACTCCCTTCTCCAATTCCTGTTCCTGTTCTTTTCGCACCTCGCCGCCATCGACTGCTTGTTATCCACCTTCCATCACCGTCTCTGTCGCAATCTGCCGTCTGCGATCCGCAATCGCAATCGCAACTGCAGCCCGCAGTCAGCAGTCAGTCCGCAGTCCACTCGCCTCTGCGCGTCAACGCGTATTTAGTTCGTTCGCTTGGCTGCTGATGAGAGGGGGGAACAGAACTCCCAACGTTGAAGGGCGCTGTGTAGTCGAGATGAGAATTATCTATCTGTTGTTCACTTAGGCACCTATCTTAACCTAGGTACCTACATACATGCCTACTGAGGTACCTGAGGTAAGGTGCCCATCAATTAATTAATTTACGGTTACTGTACCTCCATAACACGTGCATGGTGTACCATCGCCGACATTGCTACCCTTCGCCCTCGCTCTGGCCGTGGCCGGGAAATCCTTAGTCGATCACGAGCGCGCGCGCGCACCTTACACACGCCCCCCCAAACCCAGAGTTTTCTATATTCCAGGCTTTCTTTTTCTCTCTGCTCCTCCAGTCTCGGCGACCACCATTTCTCGGAATACAGTTGACCAAACCTACTGCTTGGCCCTGCACACAGCCGTCCAACGCCACTTGCCACTCTCGAACGCCCACCCACTGCACGCCCTCTTGCACTACCTAGCGATCCAATGAGACCCTGACAGCCCAGTGCGAAGTGCAAGCCCGATATCCGCGTCGTCCTCGAGTAGGACGTCCGCCAGTCAGTCGCTATGGACGGCAATGGCACGCATGCCAAGGACAAGAGGTCCGACAGTGATGCCAAGTCCAAAGACAACACTCCAAGTACCGCCAATACACCCACCGATAATACCAATAAGAGCCCTAGGAAGAGGCGCAAGGTGAACCATGGTACGCTGCTGCTGTGCAATACTGCCAAATTCTCCCATTCACTCCCCTGACGTTTTCTTCCCCCCGGTCGCCGTTGCCATCGTATCTGTCCGTACTGTTTCTGTCCGCCGCATGAGCATGGACTAGGGCTAATTTTGGTCGCGCGTTCCTACAGCCTGTGTATACTGCCGCCGATCTGTAAGTTCTCATCCAGCAACCTTGATCAACACCATCACCACCTTGTATCCATTGGTTCCACGTCTACGCGTGTCTGCGCCTTTGCGAGGGCGCCCATGCTGTCACTCGCTCGCCTCGTGATCCCATGTCCTGCTGCGCCGGCTCCCGCCAGTTTTGTGAATCGCGCGTGACGCGCCGACTAAGCTCATGCTCTCCAATATCTCTGGTTGTTTGTGTTTCTGGAGGATGTTTTTACTAACGGCTGCCTCGATGCTTCTAGCATATGACGTGTGATCTCGTATGTAAGATCAGTTCCTCGCTGCGTTACATCAGTGGCTGGGAGCTGTTACTCCCAGGAGCGTGTACCGAGATTGACTAGGGACCGAACAGGAGAGACCATGTACGAGATGCATCAAGCGCAACATTGGCCACCTTTGCCATGATGAACCCAGGGATCCGGATGCAAAGAAGCCCAAGAGCTCTAGCCATGCAGCTGCACGTGACGAATCAGACAGTCAAACTGAGTTGTCGCGGAGCTCGATAGATCGAAGTACCAATGCGATGGTACCGCCCTCGTTCGATTCCAACAGTTCCCAGGGGACCAAGCCAGGCTTTGGCCCACTTGGCCAAGGCAACCACCTGCAACAACTTGTGTCACCGAGCCCAGTCTCTGGCCTGCAGGCTGGGACGTCTGGTAGCAATATGAACCAATGTCAGTCCCATGGAGCCCCTTTACAATCGTCTATATCGTAGGCTGACCTCGCAGTGGCCGGCTTTTCTGATGCATGGTTAACTGCGCAAAATCAATTCCACGACATGCACCACTATAACCCCCAATATATGCTTCCCCAAGAAGTCACCCACGAGTTCAACTTGCTAAATGATTTTCTCAATACGAGCTTATTAGACGAGAGTGGAGCTCTGGCGGATGAGCAGAACTTAATATACAGGAACCAGTCGCAGTCGGGCCAAGCGGACATGGCTGGATTCTTGGGCAACCCCTTACCACCGAGCGCAATGGAGGTGGGGTCCATGCTGCCGCCAAATGCGGAGCGGAACGCGATTCCAAGACCAAAAAGCGCCGTCCCGGCAGACAAGACTAGGGAGTTCTACCTTCAAGCTGCGGATCCGTCAGGTAACGACACGCCCGAAGCACGTATGCAACGAGTGTTGAAAGCCAAATACGATGCCGGCCTACTCAAACCTTTCAATTATATCAAGGGGTATGCACGGCTCTCTAATTACATGGACGGGCACATTGCACCCGCGTCGAAACAGAAGATCCTGCGGCAACTGGATCGCTTCCGTCCCAAATTCCGCGAGAAGGTACAAGGGCTTACGGACATGGAACTCGTTTACGTCGAAATGTGGTTTGAGAAATCGCTCATGGAGTACGATCGTGTATTTGCGTCGATGGCTGTTCCGGCTTGCTGCTGGAGGAGGTCAGGGGAAATATTCAGGGGTAACAAGGAGATGGCGGAGCTCATCCACGTGCCCGTAGAGAGGTTACGGGACGTAAGTCAGGCACACAATTGTCGTGCCCGATGGCGCTAACAAGACGCTGGCCAGGGAAAAATATCGCTACACGAGGTTATGACGGAAGACTCGCTCGTCCGGTATTGGGAAGAGTTTGGCACCATTGCATTTGACCCAGCACACGATACACTCCTGACAGCGTGCGCGCTGAAGAACCCCGACGACCGCTCCAACGATCCCATTGTCAATTGCTGTTTTTCATTCATGATACGCAGAGACGAACATAAGATGTAAGTTGAATGCAGAGCATGCGCAGCCGAAGCGATTACTGATCATAGGCGACAACCGGAGCAGACCCAGCCTCATTGTAGGCAATTTTCTACCACACGATCCTGACAACGCGTAAGGGGCCACGGTGCTTGTTGGACTAGTGTATAGCACAAAGTACCATGACAGTAAAATAAAGGTAATTATTGGAAAAGACGGCGGAGATCGATCCGATAGCAGCGGCAATACGAATTATCATTCTATAGATGCCCTAAACCTCTATTAGCACGTATGCTAGTGCTGGCAGTATTATGATTTCCAACAATTTTAACTGCAGGTATTCATCCTGTCCTCCAGTGCTTGTAATTACCCAGCTTCCACATGCACGAGCGACAGCGTACCCCGGCGCTGATAGATCAGGAATTGTTCTCGGTCAGTAGGGTGCGGCGGTAAACTACACAGAACAGGGGCCCAACAGCTTCCACTTTATTTCTGCCCAGGCCAGCACAATGAAGATGGCCTGCCAATACGATCTGGAAAAGAACTGGAGGTACAAGTGGTGTATTCCGGGGGAAGAGCATAAGTAGTATCTCCAGATAACATTGCAGACCATGACGGGGCAGAAGGCTCAGTATAGGAAGGAGCAGTCCTGTGCCGCTCCTATAGGTCGGCGTATACCGGAACCTCTGCACAACAGGGCACTTTCCTCGCTTCCACATTCAGATCGTATGTGCGCCGTATCTCGACAGGCAGTCACAAGAACCAACCTTGAACAGGCAGGCATGCACTCACTACCTACCTAAGTACCTAGGTAGGTAGGTACTTGGGTAGATAACACAACAGGCAGGAGGGTCCTGATTAAATGTACCTACCTACCCAGTACCTACCTACTACCGAGTAGGCAAGGAGAAATGTTTAGCAACCTTGGAAGTAGCTGCCTCGTTCCAAGTTGCAAAGCACCGTCCCACAATCACATATCTATGATTGCCTACTACCTACCTACTGTAGGTATACTGCAAACATTCACTGACCGACTTGACTAATGCCACTTATATCGTGATCGGGTGAGGGTGCTGGTACAACTAGCTACGCCAGGATTTCTGTTCTACGGGCGAGGTCTTGGTCGCCTTGTTAATGGAATAGCCGGCAATTGGCACGAAGTAGCAGCCCGCCATTATGGAACATTCCACTGCTTCATCGACTACAAAAAACGGTCAAGTCGTTGATGCCGTCATCCGTACGTGAGATCATCGTCCTCCATCCGGCTGAGCTTGTACTGATCTCCCAAGAATTGTCTGGCAGTCTTCGCGCCCATTCCTTCGACGAAGTAACCGATTCAAGGTTCCAGGAGCTGAATAGTGAGATAGAGAGCCAGGCGCGAACTCTCAACACACACAGCTTCCGGTCCCTAAGCGCCGAACACCACAGCCAATTGAGCACCGCTGGCTTTGCCCTCTGGAATTGGTGTACGCGGGAGAAGCGGCGTGAAGATGGAGATGCACCACCTGCAAGAAACAGGTTTTTCTGTCTGGTTCGACTACTGTCCTTCTCGATGCTGGTCCTAGCGCGACGAAGCGACGACAATTCCCAAAGAATCATCGTCCACCTCGAGCGGCTCGCTATAAAGACTGGTCGATCTTGCATTGGTAGGTGACAAATAGGCTAGACCCGGAACCGGGGTCGAGTTCCTGGCTCACTCTATCTACATAGCCAACGATGAACTTGACTTCGGCCTTTGGGCCCTGCAGAAAGCCGTCGAATACAACGGACTACTGCAGCCTCTGCAGGGCTCACCACCAGAAGAAAGGTCACATGTATGCAGCCAGTTTGAGGCCGAATACTCCACGCTTCGTATCGTGCTGGCAAGTGCGCCTCCAATACGAGCCTCCACGCTTTGACTGATTCGTCCCAGGCCTGGAAAGAAGACCGCATGGACGTTGCCGAACATGTGTACAGCAGCCTCGAGAAACTGGTGCCAAAGATTGACACTGTATCAGCGGAACAAGTTGCCGATGCCCTATTTGAGATGGGAAGAGACTTGGCGCTGAAGAAAAACTCTGTTCTGGCTAGCAAGTGGTTAGAGAGGGCGTACGAGTTAATCAACACTCAGGAAATTGGTCAATTATCCAGAGATGCGATTGAGCTAAGATTGGCGATTTCCCAGGCACTAATCCAGGTCTACCTAGACATAGGGAGCCCCGATTACATGAGCCGTGCTGAAAATCATATTGCCTACATTGAGAGCGAACTGGGTGACAAGCTCGTCGTCCTCCTCTTTCGGACCGAGGTTCTGCTCCGCTCCCCAGCCGAGATTTTCGACTGTAGGGCATATACAGATATCCTACAACGTATAATGAGAACCGTAGATATGGCCGAATCATCTTTCAAGCTACTGATCCATCACATACGAAAACTTGACGAGAGGAACCACCCAGCTGCCATCTCGGTTCTTGACGATTTCTTTACGACTTGCATACTTACTAGTGAAAAAGAACAGTGGATTGACAAAGCTATTGTTTTGCGCACTCATATGGCCACTCGCGACGGTTCACTCGAATCCATCCAGAGTCTCGAAACGGTGCTCGACAGGGTCCTACCCAGCATCGGCAGGCCACTATCGGCCAATGCTGCAGTGGGAATTCACACAGTTTGTCATGGTTGAGCATCAGCGCACATTCCGAAGCTAACGTTTAGGTAGCTAATTTGGAAAAAGGCAGACGCCGAGTTTAGCCAGGAGGAATTTGATCCGGCTGCAAAATGGTGTAATCTCGCTCTGCATCCAGCACTCGAGCAGTCTGGTCCGTCTAATGTAGGCAAAATGGCTAGGTTAGTCCATTTTGAATCAGTTTCAATATAGGCGCAACGTGGCACTAATAGAAGCCTAGGAGGCTGTTGCTCTGTGCTATTCAGCGAAATGACCTGTCCACTGCAAGCGATATCTTGCAGGCAATGAATGATGTCACACTAAAGGAACCAATGACAGCCTATTTGGCTTTCAAGGTTGCTTTGAAACGACAAGATGCAGACGGTGCATTCAGATGCCTTGAACAAATCAGCCTGGCTTCGTCTACTGATCCCCAATACCTATATGCGTGCTGCCTCGAAGCGCAACAAGCACAGGACAAGATTGCTACAATCAAATCATTGCAGCATATAGTTCTCAAGCATCGGTTCCATTCTTCAAACTCCGTCCATCTGCCAGCACTATTACGGGTACTGATACGTCTTGAGGTGTCGGTGCTAAATGACGAGGAAGAGAATAGCAGAGATAAAGAAATGTTAATAGAAGATATTTGTAATATTTTCAAGGCTGGTAGGTCACAAGCCTGTAATCCACGCTACAGGAAGCTTAATAACTCATGAAGCTGCCGACGAGATACAAAAAGAGCGCCGAGACGGCAAAAACGAGAAGCTATTCACTATCGAAGAGTTGGACTGGTTTTGCAAAAATGCCTACAATCTTGGCCTGGAAAATACAATGGCATGGGAAGCACGCTATGTTATTACCATGTTAGAGTGTTGTCTTTCTATTATATCGAGCTATCCGCCGGATATCTCGGTCCAAATGGCCGCGGATAACTCTCTACGCGGCATTTTTTGCAATTTCATGGCGGCTACAGTGCTCCTCGCCCTAGCGCGTTCGGAAGACAGCATTGAATTACGCCTACAATATTATCTCAATATGCGGGGCCACGTAAAGCGTTTTCGTGAAACGTTGGAATCAAGATTCGATGCGTTAGATGAAGCTTCACGGGGAGATCTACAAATCAAGCTTTCGACGCTGTTAGTCTTCGATTTTGAAGGAGCTACCTGTTTGAAGTCATAGGACGACCTCAAAAGCATTATCCTCAGGGCGCAGCCAGGACAGAGTCTCTCAGCTTACCAAGCCATGGCGGATTGCATTTTGAGATGCGAATCCGTCCCGGCCCAAGGTAAGATACTATACATATCCCTCCATCTTCTATACTGTCAGGATTTCGGGTAGGGGTATGCATTGACTTCTCATTTTATACTACGCGACGTCTATCTATATCCATACATGTCTTTTGTTCGGTGTGATCGTGATGACCGTGCCAGATACTAACCAAATCTTGTTGTAATTACTAGTTCTGTACCAAACAATGCGTGAGCTTATTAACCAGATATGGACCCTGGAGAGTTTTGGTAACGAAAAGCTAGCTAAGTATATGCGCTGCCTACTTAAAGCTACCCTTCCCATGGAACATAAAATTCCCTTGAGTCTGTTGGAGGAGATCTCTGGGATGGTCAAACAATTGGCAGAGGCATGTTCATCAACACGACGGGGATATTTTCTACTTCGGCTACTAACACTATATATAGAGCAAGAAGCAATTTCCACCTCCGGAATTAGAATGGATCATCATTACAGCCTTCAATCATGGTGTTGATCTATATGGCGTTCATGAGGATGAACTAAGCCAAGCCTGGATCTTCCACTCGTTAACTATTGCTCATTACCTTGAAGATGGCGGCGAGCTAGAAAGACAACTGCAAGACAGGCACACAAGACTGAAGTGGGACGGCGTTGAAATCGTCGAGAAATGAACCATCATGATCGATATCTTTGCGATAGGACTTGAAATATATTATGATTCGTTCTTGGCGTTTCCGGCGCTTACATTTGAATTGCAACCACCCTACACGACCGCGAGCCATTGGCTGAGATTATAGCACGGCGGAGAAGCTTCATATTTCTCAAAATCGGGCCACCGAAGTGCACAGAAGGAAACCTACTTTGGTCGGGTAGCAGCTCTTGACGAAGTGACCGTCGACGAACTGGACTGTGAGCGAGGATTACTTATATTGAAGGAAATAATTCGACTCGGGCGATCAACCAGCGCTTGAGTGGATCGACGTATGTAAGAGATAACGCTAGCCGTTAGCATCAATAAACTCTCAAGTCCTTAGATATTTGAGCAACACCACGTTGCTTGAGCAAAGAGGATCAATGTGCTCATTTTGAGCTCACGCGTTAGCATCGTCCTAATCGGAAAACAGCTCCCTATATAAAAGATCAGATATTGGTTAGCACATTCCCTTAACATGCGGTGGGATATTGGCTAGCGTGTGCATAAGGTAGTTGTCAAGATCCGTTCTCACTCGTCCTTCACTATTGCCGCGACCGCTGGCAAATAGAGTTCTCAAATATGGCCCTTGAATCTAAAATTCCGAGCCAAGAAAGTCATGGGTATCAAACCAAACCAAGCCAAGCCAAAAGCCCCCATCTGGGTATGCTGTAATAAGTACCCTGCCCCTTTATATGACCCTGTATCCTATACCTAGTATACCCAAGAATCCAGAAAGGCCAACCATCCAACGCTCACATCAATCACTATCCAACGCTGTCATTCTCGCCTTTTCCTGTGCCAGGAAGGCCTCTTGTTCTCTCGCACTCTTATCCAAGTCCAGAAAGAGCCAGAGGCCAATCGCGCTGGCTAGAGTAAGTGCGAAAAGAAAGTAAAAGGGCGCGCTGTTGTTATCGTGCCCGGGAGACGCGTCGATGATGGCGCTGCTGACGAAGGGGCCGATGAAGGAGGAGGTCTTGCCGACGATGGTGAACAGCGAGAAGAATAAAAACTCGTGACCACGCGGCGTGACAGAAGAGATGATGATCTGCGAGTACGAGTACCATTGGCACACGAAAAGGCCGTAGAAGGCCTGGTACAACCAGATCTCCCAGACGTGGTGGAAGCCGAAGTTGTCGGTCCAGTTGCCGATCATACCCCACGCATCGAGCAGCACGATGCCCACCATGACGACGTTGAACATCATCTTAGCGCTTATCTCGTACCGCCTCTGCAGCCACCAGTAGACGGCGATTCCCACGGCTTGCGCTACGATGCCTACAATGAGGAGGTAGGTGAGCGTCAGAGTGTCGTACGAGACCACCTCGTTTTGCAGGGTTGCGATGACGGTCACGGTTGTGTTGAGGGAGTCGCCAAGCAGGAAGTATCCGACAAGATAAATTAAGCTTTGCTTAAGATGCCAAATTTTCGTCAGGGCCTCCTTCAGCTGCCAGAAGCCGACGCTGATGATGTTCATGCCGGGCGGGATCTTCAGTCCGGGACGCTTCTTCTCCATCAGGAACCAGGGGATCGACAGGACGAGCCAGACGGCGGTGGCGAAGGCGATGAGGACGCTTAGGCCCCAGTTGTTGGCCTCAGTGCTTGCATTCACGTCGACGCCAAACAAGATACCGACGATGATGGCGAGGATGACGACCTCGCCCAGACTTTGGATGCAAAAGGCCGTGTTACTAAGCCGACTACGCTCCATCTCGTCTTGGCGGTCGTAGTCGGCCTGGCTGATCTCGCCCTCAGCATATGCGCGCGCGGCTTCCTTGAGGTGCGGCGTGTTACGCGCCAATGACGGGAAGGCTGCGGTCCAGTAGGTCAGGGTAAGTTGGTAGCAGATCAGGCCGACGATGTACAAGCCCACGCCGGCCTCCCATCGTGACGGCACGTGCACGCCGAGC
The DNA here is from genome assembly GCA_022495065.1 of Xylaria telfairii. NCBI lineage: Eukaryota > Fungi > Ascomycota > Sordariomycetes > Xylariales > Xylariaceae > Xylaria > Xylaria telfairii. The sequence continues at coordinate 14,223 of MU383971.1, read as the reverse complement.
CAGGCGAAGCCGATGCCGAAAGATACGATGGACCAGAAGACAAGGATCCAGCGACGGCCGGATCCGAAGTCGGCGTATGAACCGATGATGATGAAGAGGGCGGCCTGGATGGCGAAGCTGATGCCGTTGGTGAGGAGCACGATGCTGTTGACGTTGCGGTCACGGCCGGCGAAGCGGAGAAGCCCCGTGTCCTCGGGCGCGGCTTGCGATAGGAGGTTCTGGAAGGCCGTCGGGCCGAAATTGAACAGCGCGAGGCCGTTGGCGCCAATGTAGAAGGCATACCACGACCATATCTCCCACTTGGTGGTCTCCGGGACCTCGGTAGAGGCCAAGACAGGCGCGATGATGCCGGTTTCTGACGCACCGGGATCGGAAATGTCTGGATCTACCCGTTGCTCTTTGGGATCTTGGGTCTCGGGGGCCGGGGTGACGGCGGGATCGGATGTGGAAGACATCCTTGGCGAAGAAATCGACCCGAACTATCTATCTAGTGGTCTCTACACACCAAAAAACCGTTGTGTATGTAACAATGAAAACCGAAGCCATTCTGCCGCCCCTGAGAAATGCCGCACGCCCCTGGCGCAGAAAATTCTCCTCCATCACCTACGGGTCACAGTATTAGGTACTTCACTACAGGATAATGCATGATGGGCACTGTATGGCACGGCCGTCGTACTACATTGTGCGATCATCGTTTCCTTGTTCTGAATCTTGAAGCGGGGATGGACAATCGATGGACCACTCACAGAGGCATACTCAGGCATGCTAGCACGCCAGGCTGCACCTATGCTTGATGTGGTTGGGACATCGGGCTGAGCTAAACCTACTACGGAGCTCGTATCCTTGGCTTACTGGCAGCTTGCATCGCAAGTGCATCGACGACATCTCCTGGGACCTGGGATCTGGGATCTGGATCCGGGATCTGGTGCCATTAGGAACGTGCTAGTTCGCACCTGGCCAATAACATGCACGCGTGGCACTTTTCCGATACGGTAGCCGTTTGCTTTCCGTGGGCATCTCCAATCTTGTCTAGGCTGAATCTCGTAGACAACAGACCAACGCTTGGAGAGCCAACAGAGTTAGGCTGAGCGCGTCAATTCCGCCTTATAGGAATTTGCATCTTGGGTGGGATTTGTCGATATACTACCTATATGTAGGTAGGGAGGCCGGGGACGGCCTACTTATACAGGATTAGCTAACACGGCCTGCCACTAATTTCGATAAAGATGACCGACTACCTGCCTGCCTCACGGCTCTTCCCGCGAGACCAGAGTTGCCAGACCGACTTGATAACCCAATACGGTCGGCTACAGGGGCTATTCGGTTGGCTTCCTGAGGCTCGACTTGCAAGCGGCGCGGAGTAGAGACTCGTTTAACGAGATTAAAGGCCGACAATGGTCTCGCGAGCTGGCGAAGGCGGCGTCATCCTTCACAGACAGATGACTCGAAAACGGTCTCGCTAAGTCTCTGTACTGTAGGCGAAGTTCAGAATTCAGAATCCAGCATTCAGCTGGGCGTTCAGGGCCGGTACTGGGTGGCTTTGGCATTGGGGAGGAGTGTGAAATGACGTGAGGAAGAAGAGTGGCTTGGTGGCGTGTTCGTGTCATCAGTTCGCCTACTATTGATATATGGACGAATCATGGAGCATGCCGAGGAGAGATTCAGAGGCGCCGGTTCTCTGGGACACAATTAGTGCCATCTGTGCCTAGATCTAGGTACAGTACATTGCTTACCTACATGTACTCTATATACCCCGTACCTACCTCCTATCTACTGCACATAATAGGTGGCACAGCCGTCATCAGAATCACCTGCCCCGCAATTTGGTCGTGTAGCTCTCCTAAAAATAGGCTACAACACCCACTGCCAAGTTAAGTAGGTAATTATTGAGCAAAGCCGGGGTAGAACCTCAGACGGGGCAAACTTCTCGTCAGTCCACCCAAACCTTCTACATTTAGTGTTGATTTGCTTGGCATGGTTTATTATTATTATCTGGTACGATAATCATTCATACAAATTCATATTAGGTAGGTGCTTCTATGCTACGGCGGTACATACTGTAGGTGTTGTAATTAGTACAGTACACTACGACAATATAGGGCACCTACTGTAGGTAGTAGTTGCTGGTGCTAGCGGGGGCCTAGTCGCTGTAAGTGGTTGCTTGCCGTGAGTTAGACTGAATATACCTAAATCCAACAACAGCTTACTTACGATGGGGTTTGAAGGCCGGTCGATTGTTGGCGACCATTTCCATATCTGCCTCGGGATATTAATCAATATACCCAGCCTGTCATCAGGCCACAGTAAGATTCTACAAATCACTGATTAAATTGAGATCTGATTGTTCTTGAGCCGCAAACAACGTGTCCATGTGGACCAAGCATTGAATTGATCGGAAATATGACGGTTAGATTGGCCATCAATGCTGTCTCGTGTTGACATAAGCAATCGTCAGTTGGCTACTCTGTAGTATACAAATCATTACTGTTCTTGTCGTGAACTCGATGGCAGTAGATGTTCATCCGGAACAACCCAGCCCCACGTCGCCGGCATGGCCCGTGATTCGTAGGATACGCGGGTAGTGCCAGTACTGGACGTGGTTGTTGCTGGGTACAGTACACATCAGGTTGGGGTTGGGGCCGGCTATTCGCTTCGTGGCCTGCTCGTCGGGGTGACAGCACATGGGGAGTAGTAAGACTCGAAGAATGATGTGACTGTGATTGAAGGCTACTGCCTAATTGATCGCTGGCCTTTCAAATAGGAAATGATGCCATCACCTATGTCTCGTTTGCATTTGGAGTAGCCATCGTATCGAGTTCTGCTATGTCGCAGCTCAACTCCGACTTCGACTCGCTCGCTCGCGAAGGCGTTCGTTCGTTTGTCGGGTCCAACAACAGCCTGGTTTTTTCTTCGCTGCACTCGTGCGGCGTAGCGATATTATAGTCTTGTGCAGCGTATATCTATCTATACCACGACGCTTATGGGATACGGAATTCTCCGACGACAGTGGCGCGCAGATTAAGGACCCGTCTAATCCTCCCCGCCTACTGCTGTTGTTGGGTTCTTCTGATTGGGTCTGTAAGCAACTGTGCCGTATTGCTAGATCTGTAACTCTTGAAGCCATCGTTATTAATAGACTTACCTAAGCCGCAATGCACATCGTTCATGCCTCGTGGATTGCCAGCACAGGCTCTGGGCAGCCGAGAAAGGTCTCACTAGAACACTTTCGCCGTAGTTGATCTATTCCAGTGCGTTGCCTCATCTCTACAGCTCGCTTTTGTTTTTTCAAATCCTTCGCTTGGCAAGTTGTCTCTGACAATCAGGGCCGTTGGTTTTTCAAATATCCCCTTCTGGCTTTGAGGTGGCAAGCCACGATACGGCGCATTTGTGTGCCATCTGGACTAATCTCCCTATTTGGCATGTCAGGGATACCAAACCGTGGGACATCCAAGCCCTATTCGAAGCCATCTTCCCAGTCAGCATACCTAGTTTAGACAATGAGGACAACTACTGTACAGACGTCGAAATGAATATATATACGTTCGGTCGGGCTCACGATGTCAGCTCAGTCCTCACCACCACCTACGTGTTTTACTTTCTTCTCCAACCCCCTTGATTCTGTCTTCGCTTCTGTCTGCTTCGTCTGTACATTTCCTCGCCGTTCAAAATGAAGTTCCTCTCCACCGTCGCTTCACTGGCGCTTGCCGTCACCGCCAGCTGCACGCCCGGCCACTACCCAACTCACAAGCTCCCTACCACCACGCTCTACGGTGTTGAGGTTGTCGACACTCAGATTGTCCGTGATGCCAGGAATGTTATCAAGAACTTCACTCCCTATCTGCACAAGCACTCCCTGCGAACCTGGCTCCTTGGTGCCGCGGCCATCAATGCCAACAAGACCCTCAAGGCCAGCCTTGACTTGGAGCTTCACGCCGTCAGCACCATCCTCCACGACCTTGGCTGGGACAGTAAGAACTTCCGCAAGTCACATTGACGAATCATGTAGAAACTAATCAAGAACACTGTAGTGACCCCCGGCTCTCCCTGGATTTCTCCGTAAGTAACCCAACCGGGCCATATCTTCCTCAGCCGCGCGGCATGCTAACTCGACGAACAACAGTGACATGCGATTCGAGGTCGACGGCGGTCTAGGTGCCGTCAAATTCATCAAGGGCCACAAGGACGCAAAGAACTGGGACCCGGTCCGGCTCGAAAAGGTGTATGACGGGATTTCCCTGCACGGCTCTCCCGGTATCCAGGTGGGCAAGAACCTCGATGTCCAATGGATCCTCCAGAGCATCAGCTTCGACAACCCGGGCGCCCGCAGCCCCCTGATCCCCGAGGCCCAGTTCAACAGCGTGCTCGCTGGTCTGCCTGCCAGCGACATCGGATTCGGTACCAACGAGACTTGGGTCTGGCTTGCTACCACCAAGCCCCAGAGCACCTACAACACCATCCTCGAGCCCTTCGGAACTGCTGTACGTAGTCGCCTCATCCTAGCCTCCACCTCACAATGAGGGTATACTGACATCCTTATTATAGTTTGCACCCGGCTACAACGCCGTCGGCCACCGTATCTTCGATCTCATCAACCCTGACTTCAAGGGCAAAAGCTGCAACTAAGGCGGTTTATTAGAGGAACTACTTGCGAAGGTGTCAGGTGTCACGGATTTGGGGATTGAGTTCGAAAGAAAATGTTACTTATTTCTCTTCTAGTATTATAGCTTATAATTTCCAATTGCATATAAACTTCAACATCATATTTGTCAAATGTCCGTCGCTTTTAACTGTTGTTGTAGATTGATCATGAAACCAGATGTACATAGCCAAATGCAAATTGCTAACCGATAGCTTTAGCAACCGAATGATCGAATTGCACCACGGACGTTTATTATTGTGAATAATACGGTTGGTGTTACAAATTGAAAACCCCATCGGTAATCGTTGAGCCCCAATCGAAGAGCCGGCTCGAGATATTTCCAGGCCAGTTATAGAAGGTTTACAGGTCCTTACTAATAAATTTCAACACCTAGATACAATCCGGCTATATACCGAAGGTTGTGCATATCAGATATTACAAGGCATACTTACGACAGAAAGACTTCTGTATATAGCTAGAGTAGCTCGACGAAGGTATTTTAGAGACCTTCGCACAACAACAAGTATATGTATATTTTACGCGTACAAGCATCCAGGCTCTAGCGCACCAGATATCATATAAATGATCATATAAGCGGCAAGCTACCGATTTGATCATACTTTTGCAATCCCGAGAACTAGCTGATTGTCTAAAATCAGTAGTTGCGGGATCGGCGTAGCCAGTGATCTAGATGAGACTATTCAGGCAAAAAGTCTGCAGTCGCCCGCCTAGTAGAAGGGAAAGCGAGAGGTGCACATGGTCCCCTCGCTACATAGAAGATTTTGCACAAATCCAAATGTTCTTTCAAGCCTCTGTTCCCAAGCCCTCGTCATATAGTATCACTACCTACCTCACGTACAGGACCCATGACATCAGATATATATAAATGACATTGAACGAATCCTAGAATATACTGGGAATAATGATTCTAATAATCAACAAGGCGAGGTATTCTTAGTATGTAGTGTCCTGGCAAAATTATTATTTCCGGTATTCTCAGCACTATCCACAAAACTACCATCAACTTTCATTCTGATCCTTCGTACTCGAACAGTGCCTTCAGACTCACTGCTTCATATGGAGCGGCTCAATCTGGCAGATGATTTAGCCGTTCATTCGATTTAGCTTCGCTTTGATGTCCGAACTCTATTGTGTTTGCTCGTCGGCTGGCAAGCGATAAGATACCGAAATCAGCAACGCTAACATAAAATGTACAACATGTTCCTTATTTAAAGTACACTATGAGCTATTGCCAAGGAAGGATGTTGGTCAGTTTTGACTCAGACCTCTATATGTATTATATAGAGAGAGTAAGAAATGAGAGGGCTTTTAACGGACAATTCGGGACTGGAATCCGACGCGCTGGTCGTTGCGCCACGGCTCCGTAAAGCAAAAGGAACCAAAAACAAAATAGAAAAAAATAAAACGTTTTAAAAAAAGTATCTCGTATCAGTACGAAACATTAAAAGTGAACCCAACCCGATTTGAACGGATGACCTTCTGGAGGCAGTTGAGGATTACTTTACTAGGTTAGAGTAGAATTACTCAGGATTTGTAAAGTCTCAAGCTGGAATCAGATGCTCTACCGCTGAGCTATGGATCCGATGTGTACAACTCGATTGCCAATTTAGAACATTCTAGCTCAAGTCCTTAGTGTAATTAGGCTTTTTAGCGTGTTCTCGGAAAAGGCGGTCAGAAGCGGCAGGTCTAGTGGACCCCGGTACCGGCACAATAAGTTAGCAGAGCACTCCCATATCGCATACCGACGAGTTGAATATAATATACATACGGTGTGTCCCCAGTGCAAGCCCAGATGTCGTAGATGTAAGACAGGGGAGATGACAAGATTTAACTACTTAGGACGCAGTTTCCACTATATTGCGTTCCTTCTTATCTTTTTCTCGGTACAACGGCGCGTTTTTCAGAGTAAGTCTCCCTCTGTCACGATCCTTGATCAAGAACAAAGGGCATGTGTGTATATAGACCGATATTGCGTAGCCTCACCAGATTAGAAGTCATTGCATACCCCCAACCACAGAGATCTTGACACCCTCAACTAGGATAGATCCAACTCCACGTCGCTTTTTTTCGATTTTTGAATTGTTATAGCTATCGCCTCGTAATACTAACTTCTAGGTCTTCGGCAATATCTCCCTTCTAGCGATTAATAATAGATATGACCATGATGCTACTATGGTAATCGGTTCACTTCCCCGAAGATATATGCCGGGAACCGAACTACGCTGCTATTGCATTACACTACTGCCAAAGCAGAGCGTTATTAGGGTAGGTACTGTCAGGATCTCTGTGGTAGGGGTATGTAACGACTTCTATTGTTGCGCAGGGGTTCTAATCTGGTGAGGCTACGCAATATCGGTCTATATACACACATGCCCTTTGTTCTCAATCAAGGATCGTGACAGGTACTCTAATGTCTACAGTTGCTTCTATGCTTATCATTAAGATCGTAACAATACGATACATCGCATGTGTTGATATATCATGGTATTAAACATAGTCCCGGTACCTAGAAAAGCATCATTGGAAAGACACGGTCACATTTTTGTCGATATTAAGCAACCAGGAAGCAGCAGCTCGCTTCGGGGCGAAGAAATCTGATAACAAGATGCCCACGAGCAATTAATACATAAGCCTGCCACCATGGACCAACTAAGCGTTGAGATCTATCGTGTGAGCTGAACAACAAGAAAACCGTTGTGACTAGACACGTGTACTTACACACGTATGTAGCCAACCCTATTCTGGATGGCTTGTTCTTGTCATATTATTCGGAAGAGGCAAGCCTTTCCTTCTGCTATTGTTTTGTTGCTGTCTAGGGGTTGAAAACGCAGAGATAGTGGGAGTTTACAATTATGAAATACACATGAATAGAACAGGACAGGGACATGATTTAGTTTCATTGATGACATTTCATGGAATTATGCATACGTAGGAGTGAGTAAATTATATCAATGAGAGCCCAGTCGTCTCGAGGATAAGCTTTTCTATAATACGGGTTTCACTTGATATGTTCATTAGGTTACTAACGAAATAATCCTAACAAAAGAGAAGTGCAAGATTGCAACTTCACAATCCCATGCCCAAGCTAGACGCGAGACGCTATGGCAACGAATGAGCTGGTTTGGTTTTGGATAATCGAAGAATACCAGGGGAAGGCTTGTTTGGTACCCATGTAGGCACCGGTTGCACCGGCTTCACTGGCTCGTCAAGAACATCGGGCTTCTTCAAACTCTTTCGAAAAGAGTCACCGAAGTTACGATGTTCGATCGAGAGCGCGTAGAAGCGTTTTATCTCTTTTGGACCAAACCTCCCCGTTTCGTCAGACTCGACCTTGCTCGCAAATTTGCCGACAAGTTGGTCCTTGTCTAAGAAGGGCAGGCCAATGATGATCTGAAGCAGCTCTTCGAAGTGATAGATCTGCATCTGGCCATCGAGAAAGGCAATATCGAGGCGCTTCAAGGCAACGTCAGTTACTTTCTCAATATATGAGACAGGCAACTCGTCAAGACAAGAGCGTTTCTCAGCTTCTTCAATGCTTTTCCGTGCATTTGTAGAGGCGCGGATCTTGTTTAATTTGGCTCGCTCGATCGCTTTGTCTCTGGCTTCTTTATTCGTGATTTTAACATTAAGTTTGTCAATGTAGCAAGCCGTGCATAACATATCATCAGAGGTATTGATAGTTCTTACCCTGCCGAAATCCCAGCAGTGACCATGAATGAGACATAGTGGATTTTTTGCGCCCGGCTTGCGATGACCTTGGCATCGAGTTCGCAAGCACGAGGCTGGGCCCAAGGCTCCACATGGCCACAACGATAAGAGATGTTGCAAATTACTTTACACATGTTCACAGCTTCAGGATAAGTTGGTGACTGGTGAGAGTAAGTGAGGTTAGGGGAAGGTGTGCGTGGCTCGACGTTGCAGGAGAAGCTTCTTAATTGAGCAATTTTTGCTGGTAGACTAGATACCTGGTAATAACGGATACCTGCACCAAATTTATATGCTATTCGATTCATACGGCCTAGAATGAGTCAAATAGGCAGTCAGCGGTCCACACAAGTCAAGTATTCCTTTGCTTGACTTGCAAATAACTTGACCAATTAAAGCAAAGCAACGATTTTAATTTACTTGCTATAGCAAAACAAAGATTTCTATTGCTTGCAAATACTTGTCAAGTTACTTGAGTAAGTATTTAAGTAATTTTGCAATTTTTTTTCTTTTTTTTATAAGGTATATTTAATAAGAAACTCGTATTGCAAGGCTCTGTTACAAACTCCTACCCAGCAGTAGCTGCCTAGTGCCCCCTGCTAATTTTAATACCTACTAATCCTAGCCTACCTAGCACTTAACTAACCTTTATTTTTAACCTCACTACTTAAAATTATACTAACTACTAAGACTTTTAATTATTAACCGCTTTATACGCTTTATATTTATTATTAATATTTTATTATATTTATTATTAATAGTTTTAAAACTATTAATTAATGTTTTTTTTAATATAGCGCAGCTATTTTTAGCCCGTTACTAAACTTAACATATATATATATTCGCGTTTTACGCTGTTCCAACTAAAAATACATATTTATTCGCGCTTACTACTGTTTTAACAACCTTTAAACTTTCTGCGTTGTTATAATTAAATATATAAAATTATTATTTTTAAACTTAGTATTTTTTTAACTTTTAAATTATTTATTTTTTAGCTACTCTTTTTTTTTATATTAATTTTAATAGTATAAATAAGTATTTTTTTTTTAAACTAATTTATTTTATAAGTACTTCTGCCTTTTTAAAATAACCCGCGTTTTATATTTTATATAAAAAAACTAATATATTTAAAATTAATATATTTTGTTTTTTCCGGTAAATTATTTTTTATTTTTTATTTATTTCTATTATTATATTAACTTAATTTTTTCTTATTTTTTTATTTTTTTTTTTTACTACTATTAACTACTTAGATTTTATTTATTTATAATACTACGGGTATTATATTTATTATTAAAAAGTAAATATATTTAAAACTAGTATATTTTAAGCTTTATATATATTTTTTTTTTTTTTTTTTTTTAATTTTTTAATAGTTTTTATATATTTTTCCCCTACTACTAAGCATTAATTATTACTACTAAATACCTATTTTCCGTTTATTTATATTACTATAAATATTATATATACTATTAAAAAGCTAATAGATTTAAAATTAATATATTTTACGTTTTTTTTTTATATAATTTTTTTTTTATTTTATTTATTATAATGTTTTTTACCTGCTTTTATTTATTTATATATATAAAACTAGTATCCAACTTTTTTTTTTATATTAAAATATAAATAAAAATTATTACTTTTAATTTTTATTATATTAAAACAAAAACGCAAGTTTTTACTTTATAAAATTACTAATATACTTACCAGCTATAACCTTTTTATACAGCGTTAATAATATTTTTTTAAAATATAATATATTATTATTTACAAGTAAATAGTATTTTTTTATATATATATACTAAAACTAAAAAATTAAACAATAATAAAACAAGCTATATTATACATAAACTTTTAAATTATATATTTAATAAACTAGTTTATTTACTAGCTATAACCTTTTTATATAGCGCTAATAATATTTTTTTAAAATATAATATATTATTACTTATAAATAAATAATACTTTTTTATATATATATATTAAAACTAAAAAATTAAGCAATAATAAAGCAGGTTATATTATGCGTAAGTTTTTAAACTATATATTTAATAAGCTAGTTTATTTACTAGCTATAACTTTTTTACACAGCGCTAATAACACTTCCTTAAGGTATAATATATTATTACTTACAGGTAAATAATACTTTTTTATATATATATACTAGAACTAAAAAATTAAACAATAATAAAACAAACTATATTATATTTAAACTAACTATTTTATATAAATTATTTTTTACTACTAAATTATTAACAGCGTTGTTTTTTACTGCTATATTAAATAGCTTAGTTATTACTAATAATATATCGCTTATTAAATTATTAGTTATACTTGCTAAGTTATACTATTAATTATATTAAAAAATTATACTTATAGCTATATTACTAGCTATTAGCACAGCTACTAACACAGCTACTAAATTATATTTATATTAATATTTTAAAAACAGCTTAACTAGTACTAACTAGTAATATAACACTTACTAAATTATATTATTATTATTAATTAATAGCTAGCACCCGGCACCTTAATTAAATAGCTAGGCTAGCTTTTAAATTTATGCTTAAAAATATTAAATAATAGTTTTAAAATATTAAAAGCTTTAATAAAGCATAGCAGGAGGCTGTTAAAAAAGGCAATAACCCAGTTATAATACTAGTTATAAGCACTTTTTAACTTTTTAATATTACCCAAGCTAATATTACCTTAAAGCAATATTTTTATATTAATAAAAAAACTACTTAAACTAAGTAGAATTAAATTTTTATATTATAAATTTATTTATTAAATTAAAATTAATATTTTTAACGCTTTTTTAATTATTAAAGCGATATTTTAAAACAAATAAACTAAAGAGATTATTAAGCCCTTATGCTAGTAAAAAAACTACTTAAGCTAAGTAGAACTAAATTTTTATACTATAAGCTAAGTAGAACCAAATTTTTATACCGCAAGCTAAATAAAACCGAATTTTTAAACCATAAGCTACCCCAGCTAAATAGAACCAAATTTTTATACTACAAGCTTATTTATTAAATTAAAATTAGTAGTTTTAACATTTTTAATTATTAAAATAACGTTTTAAAACAAATAAATTAAAAAAATTACAGCTAGCTAGCTAGCTAGTTATTTTAGTTTTAAAATATTTAAAAATTAAAAAATTTATAGCTTTATTAGTTTATTTTAAATATTATTATAGCTTATTACTACGTTTTTTAAAGCTATTTTATTATTAACTTTTTTATTATAAAAGAATTATATTATATAATAACTTTTTTAAACTTAAAAGCTTATAACTACATGTTTAAAAATAGTTTATATATAAATAAATTAATATAATAACTTTTAATTTATTAAATATTATTATATAATAATAAATTTTTTAAATATAAATAAATAATAAAAATTATATATTTTATATTTTATTAAATAGTTATATTTTTTTATTTATTTTTTAATATAACGTATATTTTATATTTATTATTATTATTAATAATAAAGTAGTATTTTTAAAAAAAAAAATTTAAGTTTATTATATATATAATAAATAAAAAAAGTTTAAAATTATATTTATAAAAATAATAAATAAGTTTAAATATTATTTTTATATTTATTATAATATTAAAAATAATTAAAATATATAAAACGTATTTTATTTATTATTAATTAATATTATTTTTAATTAATTATAATAAACTATTATTTTATTTTATTTTATTAAATTAATAAAAATAAAATAAAAATAACTATTTATTAAATTTTATATTACGTTTAATATATTTTTAAGTATATTTATTATATAGTTATTTATTAATATTTTAAGTTTTTTAAATTTTAACTTAATATTAAAACTATAAATAATAATATTTATAATAATTTATTAAATTAAAAATATATTTAAATTAATACATAATATTATTATTATAAAAATAATAATTATTAAATTTAAAATTTATTTTTTTTTAATATATAAAAATCGTTATTAAAAAAAAATTATTAATATTATTATTTATTATATTAATAAAATTTTTATATTTTATATTAAATTAATAAATTTTAAATATATTATTAATTATTATTTTATAAAAAATATTAAAATTTATATTTTTAAAATTATTAAAAATTATAATATTAAACTTAACTTAGGTTTTTTTATTTTTAATAATATTAATATTAATAATAAAGCTTTTAAACTTTTTATAATATATATTATATGTTGTAATAGTGGTGTTGACTATGTACGAGGCTAACACTGGTTACGTGCGAGGCTAACGCTTATTACGTACGAAGTTATCTGTACGGTCGGCAATTGGCGCACCTAACCTAATTGGGCAGGTGGTGTATCTAGGCAGAAAACTTTGCACTATAAGAGATTCTTTGTACGAAAGCCTCATTTTTATACGAATAGCTAGAGAGTAGATCGATATATAGCTATTTATCTCACTTTTTTATTTACGTATAATATTATACCCCCTAGCCACTTAATATTATAAATAAAAATTATAACTTTAATAATTCTTTTTATTTAATTAAAACTAAAAAACTTATTTATAAAAAAAAATATATTATTAAAATTATATTATTAATATTATTATATAATATTTTATTTTTATAAAATTTTATTTAAATAGTTTTAAAATTATTATTTTATTTTTTATTAAAAAAAATTATTTAATTAATTTATAAGTTTAATTTTTTTTTTAACGTTATAACACTTTTTATAATAAAGTTAAAAATAATTATATTTTAATAAATAAGTAAATTTATTAATAATAAAAATAATATTATAAATATTAATTTAAATATATTAAAAATAGTTATTTTATTTAATATTAATAAAAATATTTTTAAATAAAATTTAATAATTAAAATTAATAATAATATTTATTAAAATTTTTTTATAATTAAAATTAAAAGTTTTATTTTATTTAAAATTATTTTAATAAAATTATATATTATTTTATATAATAATTTAAATTTTAAAAAATATATATTAATAAAATATAAGTTTAAAACTAAAAATTAAAAAATATATTATAAAATTAATAAAATTTTAAATTATTTTTTTTTAATAATATTATAATATAAAAATAATTATATTAATTTATTTAATATAATAATTTTTTTTAAAAAATTTAAAATATATTTATATATTTATTTAGCATAGTTTTATTTAATTAAAAAAAAAAAAAAAAAAAAAATTCTGAGCTTAAAGTTTTAGTTACGGTTGGGTGCCTAGTGGGACTGGTGCAGACCCCACATTAGTCATCCATCCGTACGTACAACCCACACGACCCCACATCACGTAACTGCTAGTCACCTGACTACTAGTCACCTGACCTAGCCCCACCCCATACTTATACTTAGCTATTATTATTATTGCCGCGCCCCGCGCAGCTTTATAGATTCTTTTTTTTCTTTATATTTAGATTTTTTGCATAATATAATATATATTATAACAGCTTTATTTTTTATTAATATATTAAATATAATAATTTAAATATTAGTTTTTTTATAAATATAAAAACTATTTTAATATTTTTTAATAAATAAACTAAAACTAAATATATTACTAACTATAATAAATATATTAAATATTAAAAAACTATAAAATTTATATATTTTATAAATAAAAGCATAAAAGTAAGTATTATATACTATTAACAACTTGTTTATTTTTTATTTATAAAATAATAAAATATTAACTACTTGAGCTAATATAATAAACTAATAATATTTAATATTTTTAAAATATAATATTAATATTATAACTTTAAGTAATAATAATAAAAAAAAAAAAAAATAATTTTTTTTATAAAATATAAAACTATTTTATAAAAAATATTAAAAAA
>MU383970.1:0-122349 GCA_022495065.1 Xylaria telfairii | reverse complement strand
AAAATTTAAAAATTTATTAAAATTTAAATTATTATTTTAATTTAATTTTTTTTTATATTAATAATATTTATATATTAATAATAGTTTATAAAGTTTTTAGTTTAATTTAATAAAATTTAATAAAAATAAATTATTTTTTAATTTATTAAATTTTTTTAAAAATTTATAAAAAGTTTTAAAGTTTTTAAAATATTTTATATAATAAAAAAAGCGCTTTTTTTTTAATTTTTATATTTTTTCCTTAAAAAGGTTTTTTTAACGGGTTATTTTTTTTAAAATCTAGTTTAAATATATATTTATTTTAAAAATAGTAATAATTTAAAAATAAAGCTTTAGTTTATTTTTAAAATTTTTTAATTTTTTAAATTTATTTTTAAATTTGTTTATATTTTATATTTAAAATTTTAAAATTTATAAAAGCTATAAAAAATCTTTTAATAATTTTTAAAACTAAGATTTATAAAAATTCTAGTTTTTAAATAAAATTTAATTATTATTTTTTTTTAATAAAATTTTATATTTATTTTAAACTTTATTTATAAATTATTTACTTATAATAATAAAAGTTTTTATTATATATTATAATATTATTATAAAATAAAAATTATAAATAATTTTAAAATTAAAACTTTAAAATTATTATAAATAAAAAACTTATTAAGTTAAGTATAATAGTATATTAGCTTTAGAAATAATAAGTAGTAGACTAGACTAAAGCTTGTAGAAAGGATAAAAGGTGTGCGGAGCATATCTGAAAGTAGTAGGCTTATATGGGCCGGATCTGGTGGCCTAAGGCAGCCTGCGGCTGGCTATGACAAACTTGTTAGCAACGAAATTGAAAGATCAACTCTACCGCCACTTAGCAGTCTTTCAACAGTTAGACTCTCCCTCAGCATTACGCAGCCGAACTTCGAAACAATAGATCGTAGACTAAATTGAGCCAAGGGCTTATCAGCTTGCTATCACTATAAATGGTACCGTGACAACCTATCATTAAGCGAAGTAGGTACATAGAGAGGGGTAAGAAGGTTTGCAGCAGTGTGTGTCTCTACAAATGATAGCTGAGCTGCGATGTCATGACCCACCTACGACTGGTTGTACCTAAAAATAGTACATACTCCATACCTTCCCATATTTGGAGACAAAACCTACCTATGTACATAACATTTGGAAGTTCGCTGGAGTAAAACACACTCCGCCTCGGTGTCTGGCCCCTGAGGCCTCACAACTGAGACCTCACAGCTCTAAGCCTCATTAGACGCGCTTCACAGGTTATGCCTCATTGACTACCGCTATGCCTCGCGGGCTATGCCTCGCGGGCTATGCCTCGCGGGGGATGCCTCACGGGCTATGCCTCACGGGCTATGCCTCGCCGATGCCTGTCGGGCTGGGTGCATGACTTGGCGTAGGAGGCGCATCCATATTACTAAAAGTGTAGGAGATCGAGGAACCACTCCATCCATAACACAAGGGCGCATTCCTGTATATAAGACGGCAAGATGCGCTCTCCCACTTCTCGAAAACTAGATAATCAAACAAGTCAGTTGATTATTAAGTGCCAGAACAAGTATGTTCTTAATACTCTCTAGCATTCTGACCGCAAGACGGCGTCGTCTTCAAGATATTGTGAGGTCCTGACAAGAAGAACCCCCCCCCCCCCCCCCCAGACTTACGACTTCACCAAGCCCATATACACACCCTTTCCCAAGCACGTTGTTACATACCTCTGACCAAACTATCCAACCTCCCCCTCTCTTTGACTGATCGTTTTCGCCAGTTTTGCTCTTAATTCTGTTCAACTCTTCTTTGTCATTCCTCCAGTTCTCGGTACTGCTTACATGTCCCTACCGTTAACACGATCTACTATTCTAGTACATGGCCTCTGCACTATCCTCCAAACTCTCAGACATCTATATATCTATACATACATAGTTTTACTCACACGACCCGTCTTTAATTCTTGCATAACTAAACTCTCGCTACCTACTCACATATATACAGAGTGCATACACTTCCACTATTCAAGCCGTTCATCACCTGGCTGAGCTAGTATAGCTAAGTGCAGGGAGTTGTGTCTTATCAGGAACGGCCATATACAGATCAGAATCTTTTTTCCGGTCGCATCATCCGGCTTTTAAAGCCCGCCTAACACTCATGTCACGGAACGAGAATAGGAGTGCGGGACCATAACTGCTACGCTACGCGGGGGGTAAGGCGACGTTATAAGGTCGGAAGCCTGTCGTCTGTACCCACTATAGATGATACTGTGACAACTCAAGTCATGTTCCTATCGACTTTTGTAAGTGAAAGGTGCAGTCCACACGAACCCCGCCATTCACGACCAAAAGAGGGGCCAGAGGCAGTTCGAGGCATGACTACCTAAGGTCGATGTACATCAGATTCCAGATCAAGTGTGAACTGCATATAGTCACCCCACTTGCCTCGCTTGCCACATCGTCTGAAATCTACATAGATACTTATCCTATAATTAATTCATTGAGGCTTTGTCTGACGTTGGGGTGTGCCTTAAGCCTCTCTACGCACATGCAGGAGGGAGGACCACTTGAAGGCAAATTTGCCCTGCAGAGTCAGCCTCTCATGTGAGGTAAGTCGTGTAGGCAACTCATGTAGGCAACTCATGTGAGGCTCACTGCAACTCATCTCACGTGCGTGCAGGATGTCAGAGCTCGCAAGATGATTATAAATAGATCAGCCACAAGTCCTCGGCTGCGCGTTTGAAGTGCATAGTGACTATGCAATACTCAGCACTGCCTCTCATTCAATCGACAATATCGAGTTGCCTTGTTTAACGATAGTTTCAACGATGTTAACTGCTATAGCAATCGATCTCAAGAAGGCTAGATGTTAACTGGCTGGAATCTCGTGCCTCATCTCTTGGCAGGCTCGATTGCTGAGAGCACATTGCGTTGTCTTCAGCGAAAGTTAGGGGAGGATTCGGGGATGGCCTTGCGCACTGCCTCAGTTTACCACCTTTGATTTTACTATGTGGTATATCAAACATGGCCAGACTTGTCCCAGCAAGCTCCAAGAAGAGAAAAAAGGGAGTTTGGACATTAAGCCTCAGTGGGTTGTATAACATGGCGAGATGGACGAAACAATGTCTTCGTACTATGACCTCTTACCTGCTTGGCCTGTCGGACCATCATTACCTTCGCTCCGTTTGTCTCTTCCACCATACCTTGCCATCACACCGCTGCAGAATAGCCCCAGCAAGCCTGCCCCGACGGATTCAAGATACATGGTCACGGCTCGCGTCGCTCCCAAAGAAAGAAGTCACTCGAGAGCTTGTGCATCACTAACATGGATTTTTTCAACCACAACTACAACGTCGATCAAGGCTTCGTTGGCGAATTTGATGCCTCTTTATTGGAAGGCAGCTTAGACAACACGATTGAAAGCGCCTCAAGATTGCAAGACGATCAAATATTCGGTGATCATAGTCTGCTTCCCCCCCCAGCAAACCCCTTATGGATGTGCACTGGGTTCTTCGATCATACTCCTTGGCCAGTAGCACATCAACCTTCAATTTCAGCAGGTGTGCCTAGTTCTGGGGAAACTCTGGGGAGCGGTGCATTCTACGCTAGTAACAGCCAGACTGAGCAGTTCCCGGATAATCAATTCCCCATAACTTCATGGAGCGATGCCTCTTACACGGCTAAAAATCGCATTGAGATGTCTCTGGGTTATTCTTACAGTGCGGAGCCAGCATCCGTTGCTTCTTCCCTGTCTCGATCGAATCATGAGGTTGGATATGGTAGTGGCCAGATCAGTAACTCGGTCTACCAGCATCCTCTATCGCTAGAAAATGAACACACGGCGTATCAATTTGATAGTCTAGACCAAGAACAGCATTTCCACACTACGCAAACACCGGATACATCAGCATCAGGGGCATCCCCCCCGACACTATCAATCACACCATTGTCGCCACATGAATGCCTGTTGTGTCCCAGAAGGCCCAAGTTCAGCACACCCCGGGAGTATAATAGGCACCAGAGGACTGCCAAGAACCATCGAAGTGAAGGGTCCAGATATTATCGATGCGCCTGCGGTAAAACTGAAATCGCTGGACGCAGAGATAACTATCGTCGTCATATCGAGAGTTGCAAATTTGCCCGTGTGAACCCCTACGTTTGCAGATGTGGCAAAGAAAGCACTGCCCAGCATGAGCACAAAGCGCATCTAAGGGATTGCGTTCACCGTCGGCCCTATTGTCCACAACTTGCTGTCTAGTGCGGAGCATGGTGCACAAGGCAATTGAATTCTGGTTTAGGGAATCTATGTCGCGGCATTTTCTTTCACACTTATTTACTTTGTTGTTGCTTGTTTTATTTGGGTTGCCATATTTATTGTTTTTTGTAAATATATGGTGGTATAAGGGATAATGAGTTAGTAATATGGTCATAATGGATTTAGGGGGTTTAGTTTTTATTCTTTTTATATTTATACAAATTATGCGATCTTTGAATATGCAGGAAAACAATCACTTATTAAATAATATATGTTTCTCGTTATATGTTTATTAATTGTGCCCTTGAATTGACTGACTCACTTCACAGAGTTTATGAGAGGCTATACAATCAATCACGTTTGGTTCCCTTTTACATAACCATATCAGAGGAGCTTGATCTTGTGCTTATGTCCTTAACCTTTATGAAATGACTTCAGTATCGTTATATGCTTTCCTTCCGCATTCGTTATGCCGGTCTGCATGGGGTCCTTGGTTGAAACGCATACGGAGATGGGCTCGAACCAAAGCCAGCAGAGCTGCAGCAATTGCTCTATAATCGTGATATATTTCGGATAGTAGATAATGTAGTAGGGCAGGAACAATGTCGCTATCATAATGACACACCAAAAGCCGGGGTACCAGTGAGAACGGTATACTTTGAAAGATTGTTAACAGAAAAGCCCGTCGTCTGACCATGTACAGTAGAATCTGCTACGATCGGTTAACATCGCCTCTAACTGCAAAGATCGAAATCTAGAAAACCAACCAGATCAGCCTCTAGAATCAAGTCATGAGCGATCTTAAACCTACAGTACGTCCGTCCTTCATGCTATTTTCATCAGTAAACGCGCACTAGATTTCCATATGACCTTAGGTTGATGCCGCGGACAATGTCGGGACATAGGCGCCGGTTTGAAATATTACTTCCAGCCCCAATCACTATTGAAGTGGTGCGAGTGACTAGGCATACAAGGGGGTATTGTACTAAGCATGAATTACAATAAAAAAGGAGAGCATATCTGGTGGATTATTGCATGCTAAGGAATTACGCGAAGAATAGGAGGGTAGCCCGGGCTTCAGAGGAACAATGGCAGTTAGCGATTTTCTTCCCTTATCATCCTTTTTTTGGAGTCAATATATTGCGTTTACGTTGATCAAGGCGTTCCCCTTATTTTTTCGTGATATTCTATTTGAATGGATGAGTAACTGGCAGGTTTCCTCTATTCAACTGCACTTGCCCCTGTACGGGTACCCGGTCCATTTTCTATCTCTACTCTAGAGGCCGTTACGATAACACCAGGTACTACATAAAACCTCCCGATCACAACAATTTCTTTTCGATCTCGGTCTAGATACACGTTCTTCTAGTAGAAAGGGACTGTGGAACTGCCAACTGGTCTCGGCAACTTTAGTGATAAGTCCGGTTTCAAAGTGGTGTTCGAAGAGTAGTAGCAAGACTGTTCCGCCGGCTTTCTGCTAAAGACTCAATCAAACTATAGTGATATCCTTGCCAATTTGGCAGAGTTGCAGCAAAAGTTTCAAGTTCCCATCCTGCTTTTTTTCGGAATGCCACCATATGCCCAACCTTTCAAACTTCTCTTCGTCTCCAGGAAGCTTTTTGAGAACCAGGAATGCAACTTGATCCTTGTCGAAAATGCCCCAGAATAACGCGCAGACGTTATGAACGGCCGTAGCTTGTTCTGCGCTCATGACGTAGTCAGGCCTGAACAGGACGCCAAGTTCAAGAGTACTTTCCTCGTGTACTAAATAGTAGGTAGGTGGGTTTCTATCGGACCCTAAGTTGCGCATCTTGGCGAGTAAATGGACCCATTTCCCGTTAACCTTGAGAAACCCTCCGGTCATCGCGCCTGTCCGGTTGTTAACGAAAGTGCACTGGGCTTCAGTAATCTCAATCGCAAAAGAAGCTTTGTCGTCTGCTGTCCATCTTCTCGGGTTAGAGTAATGGACGAAGTTGACGGACCCGAAGACAGACAACCACGACCAGCTAGGTGCTAGGTACTTTGCCGCTTTCTGATGTGTGTCAGAGATCTCCCAGCAAATCTGATACGCAAGGTTGGATTCCCATAGACCTGCGAGATATCTCCCTCCGAAACCTGCCTTCAAGGCTTGATCTGCTATACCGGCAAGAGCGATGACGCGGTCGGTACCATACGTCAAATGCAGGCGGGAGTAACGTTGTACTATGCGCATCCACATGACAGGGAACGCTGCCGGCCCAAGAGAACCTCCCAGGGCTAACATGTAATCAACTTTGAAGTTGGAGATGACGCTCATGCCGCCACATTGGCAGTCAGTCGCCACATTGCATTCCCACTTCAACTCATCGGCATCGTAATAAACCACGCGCGGGGGGAGGATTCGCTCTTGGAGTACCCAGCCGCGACTCAACAGCACTTGGTGGTTAGTTGAATGTGAGTAGTTGCTTCCGTAGTCGGTATGAGTCATGTGAGGTTGCTGGCGAATATATATTCCTGCAGTTCCGGGTACAGGGTAGGTAGGGAAGCGATTCTTAAGATCGCTTGATGAAAATAAGTCCCCATCAGAGTCGCGAGCATGACACACCGCAATGTTCAAGTATGAGTTCCCATAAACAGTCCTCATCAGTATTGCCTCCTTTTCCCAGTCTGAAAGGTCGTCCTATGGCTATCATTAGTTTAAGTCGAGCTTTCTAGTCCTAGGAATCCAAAATAGGGGTAAAGTCTTTTACTATCGCACGAAGGCTCTGAATGCCCTCAACTACCTCTACACTGTGTACAATCGCGGCTCGACAAATATTTGGGGGTAAAGACAGTACCATATAATAAGCTAAATGGGATAATCATACCTGAATGATGCATAGACTGTCAATCCAGATATAGTCGATCTCAAGCTTTCGAGTTATCCCGATGACATCTTGATATAGTTTGGGGATTAAGGTCCAAGAGATATTTTGCTTCAAACTCAAAATATTTGACTTGGTCAGTTTGAAAGCCTCGTTCGCGCCCCAGCGATGGCTAAGAGTCATGTACCGACCCTGTGCGCCTTCTTCGGTATCGACCACTCTAACTTGGTCATCCTGCGGCTCGTTAGAATCTCAAACGAGATTGATAGGAGAGGGGATCTTTGCCGCTATCTTCAGAAGACGAGTCGGTAATTTCGTATCAATCATGAGGCAGCGAGGGTGTGTTTCGTCACACCTCGTAAGCCAACACTTTAGATGCTCCAAGCTCTGACGAGAATCTGTCCTTTGAACAGGATGACAGATTCGAGGTGAGAAAGCTTTGCAGTTGGCATCTTCAGGCGCTGGCAGAGAACTTTTCTTAGTAAATTCTCCAACAATCCAAGTTGCAACAGCACACGAGGAGTCCTGCAAACTTACTGACAGTTGGGTCTTGCCAAAGATCGAAATGCCTCCAGTCCTGCGAAGATTGCGATGCTCTAGTGCGAAGGAACCAGCCGCCCGTTAATCGCTGCGGAGTTTCAATGTCAACTCCAATGTTTTCGTCGTCTTCTCCAATTCCGGGATCTACGTCACGCCCGCTGTGTAAAGCCAGGGCAATACAATCCTGCCATATTGATTTGATCTCGGGGATTAGTAGCGCGTTCATGACAGTACAGCATGATTGACAGCCCCTTTCGGTCACGCATCGCCGGTACTGTTTCAGGCTCTGGCCGTTTCCCTCCCAGTCAGCATACTTCGCTTTATCGCAAGTGGCCACATCACAGGTCCAATGCAGGTTGCGGCACGCGCAGGGTACAGAGCTGTTATTATCCATATCGCTATAGCACGCGGTCCGCAAAGATGATGAAAGGCAACGTTTATCGAAGAAAATTTATACTACTACGGGATGTTAAACTACTTATGCGATGTCCCTGTAGGAAGTCATAAGTACACGTATCGCCCCCATCCCAACCTGGGGGATGCGATACCTAGTAGACAAAGTGTAAATATTTCTTTGAGCTATTTACCCCTTAACCCCTGCCGTCGGCCCCCAACATTCCAATCCTCAAGTACTGAATGACTGGTTTTAACAACGAGAAGGTTGTCATGGATGGAGATAGACTCGATCGAACGAACCAAACACAAGGAGGTATCTGGAACGTGCTGAGGCGGTGGTCAAAAAACTAGGCGGACTCACTCGAGACAGTGGTATGGGAGATCTACCTAGTTTTTTTCCCACCGCCTCTCGTGCCTTTTGATCTTATGGGTGTGACTGCAGTAAGCAAATGCCACACCAACAATCCCTTCTTCATTCTATGCGTGCGGGGTAGAAAGCACTACCCCGAAACAAAACGAGGCGAGCATCGATATAGTCGGGCGAAGAGAGAAGGCAGACGCTGAAGAACCTTGCCCGCTTACACAGAGATTTGTATGTATGAGCAATTGATTATAAAGATCGGATCGTGCATAGGATGCTGATTAGTGGCCAGGGAGCAAAAAAACTATCGCGAAACCTGTTAAGAAGTTAGAAAGTTCGCTTGTCTTTTTAGAAACCTTGTCACGGAGTAAAAACGACGCCATTAATACTCTTTCGAGTATTAACAGTATATATGCTTTATACTACCGCGACAAACCCCTTAGATTGGCTGGAGAGGACAAACTAGTTAATTTAACCACTTGCGGCAACTTTTTAGCTGTACCCTAATCGTAGGGTCCCGGTCCCCCTATAGGGGTAGGGGTTTTTGCTACAGCGTAAGTAGGCACCCCTTAGTAACCGCAGTATTTTTTCTGGGCTTCTAGCCTAGGAAGCGTGTTTTTACGCTTATGCTCTAGGTCGAACTTATACTTTTAGTGTAAACTTCGTATCTACGTACGGAGGGCTCCAAGGGGCAGAGGTCTATATATGTACGTTTGTACGTACGTTTATACCGTTGAACTAGCAAGCCAAAGAACGAACCGGGCTTATAACTGTCGCGGAGTAAAAACGACGCCGTTAATACTCTTTCGAGTATTAACGGTATATATGCTCTACACCACCACGACAAACCTCGACCCTAGGTAATAAGGTTTTGAATATTATGGCTCTTGATTAGGCTAGGCTATTCAGGTAGACACTAAATACGGCAAAATAGTAAATTAACGATTAATCTTTATATGATCACAGGTGCGACTTGGTATATTTCACACCACCAAGGCTATATGCTCTGGCACATGTTCAGAACTGTTGTCCTTCTTGAGGAATGTCACACGGCAAAGCCTGTGATAATACTGCCAGGTCTTACCGCCCTATTTCTGCCCTCACCGACTACCTCCAGGCAGGTGAGACACAGGTGCGTTAGCCACTCCGTACGAAGCCAAGGAGTAGTATCTATTAGCCGGCAACTATCGCAAAGCATATATCGCGGACTGCGATCGGAGGCAACCAAAGGAGGGATAAGGCTAAAGGCCGCAATACGGACCCCAAGGCTGTCTATAAAGGAAGGGCGAAGAGGAACTTAGAAGGCAATTGTAGTGGATGATGACGTCATAGATAGTGGGGCTTGGCACCTACTGCCACCCACAGAAGGTCTTCCACAACACCAGAACACCATCCATTCATCAAGTCATTCACCACCATCACGAGAGATAGATCGATTCATCAGGCCTTTGCTTCATAGCTTCAGATTTTACAGTCGTAAAATAGGCTTTCGCTGAATACAGAGTCCATTTCCACACCATAGGTGCCACTATAGCAATAGACCCTATAGACCCAAAGACAATTATTAGCTGAATACGAGTACTGTTCCAAGCCCTTACATAAGCCCTTGTTACAAGGAACATGTCCGCGCACGAAACGACCCTCAGCTAGGCGCCCTGCTGGACAAAATACGAGCTGGCGTTCAAACACAAAAAAAATATTATAATTATATTATTAGTTTAAAATTTATAGGCAAAATTTGTTTATTAACAACTCTTAGTTAAGCTTAACGCTTAATAAAGAACTTAAGCACTTTAGAACCGGTTATAAAATCGGTTCAAGTTATATCTACTGCGCAAATAATTAAATAAAAGAGCTCGCCGCCTAGCTTATTAATAGGCACCTTAGCTTCATCAACAAAGTACCGCACTATATTTTCGAAGGCTAAAGCATCCTCGATGCCCAGCGTAGCGTAGAGCAGTAATTCATTGTACCCAGGATCAACTATCGCGCTAGAGTTAATGAGCGCGATATGAAGAATACTACAAAGCCAGGGCTGAATACGTTGACGTTGGCACCCTTATTGATGAGAGAATTAGCGACGTCCGTATTGCCTTTGCTGACCGCGATGGCGAGAGGCGTGTGTCCGGCATGATCCTGAATATCTAGGGTGACCTTGGTTTCAACTAAAAGATGGACCAGCGATACAGATATTTTCTCCCTGATACTATGAAGTCGGGTCTAGCTTTGCTCGTTGGATTGATCTACTGGCACGCTGTAGGGATTGGGCAGCAGTAACCTCAAACATTCTTGGGCTTCCTTTAAGTTTGTCTCCTTTCGGAGCAAAATGTCAACTGCATCGTCGCCGTTATTGCTTTTGAATCCTGGATCGGCACCAGCTTTCAGAAGTATCTGAACGCATTAGGCTTCATGTGCATACACGCCAGTTGCAGAGGCGTGCATCCAACCTCGCCCTCTATTCCATCACTCCGGTCATAAACATAATCCACATTGGGTTTTGAGTCATTCTTAAGCAACACTTTATCGTCTTAAAGAGGCCGTCTTTTGAGGATATGTGGAATGGAGTCCCCAACTGCACCCACTATCGAAGAACGTACCCCTTTTCAGAAGTTTTCGAACCATATTCGGGATCCAGCGTTGTCACGGAACGCTATGGATTAACCCTTGAATTGGCGAAAAAGTAGCCTCAAATGGGCTATGTTGGTGTCCTTAGAAAGCCTACTGCTGCAATGTTGGCTAGAGGGACGTCAGAGTAAGCCGGTTTAGGTACCCAGGCAAGGGTACCTAGTGCAGGTACAATACTGTGCAGGGAAGAACTGTCAAAATAGAGAATATCTAGATAGGTATGTAGGATGAGTAAAGATACATTTATTACTACCTAGGTACTGATCTGCTATTCAATTTATAGACAAAGCCCGTCCCTCCACCAAATTTATTTCCTTCGCGCAGCTTTGTTTCCTTGTCCACTACGATATCCAATCATTATCGCAGCTCAAACGTTTCTTCATTCATCTCGATTATCTGCTCCTCAAAGTCGCTAATTGCCTCGCCGTCCATTTGACCGTGCGCATAAACTTCCCCCACAAGTTGGTAACAAACTTGTGCCGACTCCTCGGTAATTCGGCGTAAGACAACGGGTACGCTGCTACCAAATAAGATGCAGATAATGTCCCCTTCCGTCATCTGTGGCGGCCCGAGGCCGAAGAGCTCATCGTCCTCGTTTTCGTTGTTTTTGTTCACTTTGCGATTATGAATCCCACCGTCTGATCTATTATCGTCCCCTGATTTCAGCACTTCTTCTTTACCCGAGCCTTCATTATCGTCCTCTGATTCCGATACCTCTTCTTCACTCGAGCCTCCGTTTGACCCGTCAGTGTCTTGATCATCGTCTTTCTCCTGCGCCTGATTTGTTGACCCTACGCCAGTGGCCGCTGCGGCGTCAACGTCATCCCCGCTTCCCACTTGTTTGCTTTGTTTATCCTGTTTACTTTGGGCCCCTGAGTCGCCTAGTTTGTTCTCTTGTGATACTGTGCTCACCCCGAAGCTTCCTGACTTGCGAATCGAAATGCTTTCAGTATGCTCGTTCCATCTTCTTGCGGTGAAGAACCTTCTATTCCAGGTCACATTCCTCACTCGGGTCAGGTATTTGCGTAGCATGTCGGAATTTCCCTGTAAAAGCTCCCCAATGTTCAGGTCGCCATTATTAAAGGTGTCGGCTATCTCGAGACATCGTAGGCAAGCCCGTTGATACCATGCTGGTGGGATTTGACCGTGCGGGTCTCGATCCGCAACTAGGGTCCGCCATATTTTATCAGGCACACTATCACCATAGTTAAGGGTTCCCTTTTTGAAGCCCATCATCAGGGATTCCCGGACGATAACGCCACCTGTGCTTCGTGGCGAAACCCTTTCAATCTTTCCCAGCTTAAAACCCCTAACGAGAAGTGACTGATTGCTATTTTCTACTTCTTCGTTTTTCTCCTCAGCAGAATACTTTTTATTACCTGATGCCTTGTACCGCGGGGAGCCTACCGGCCCGACAAGATTCTCCCCATTCTTGCGGCCACTGTAGACATCGTCGGGCGCTCCATACTCTGAGGTAGAAAGTAACGGAATCCATGATGGTATCTGCGCTGTGTTTGAGCTGCTGTCACTCGCCTTTACCGGCATCGCCCAGGGACGGCAGAAAATGTCGAGAGAGCACGACGATTTAATACAGAACTTCGTGAAGTCAATATACACCTCGACCTCGGGCTTTCTGTAATCAATAACCAGCTGTTGGGATTCATTAGCCCTGGTGTCAGTGGAATAGACACCCGAGTTTTGTGTCGTATCGCAAGCAATTGATACCAGGCTATATATAAGGTCTCGTTGGTCGCTAGTGTCGAAGGTCTTAAGTGACGTAACAAGTGATTCAATGCTCGTGATTGGCCTCCTTATACCGCCTTTTGCCATCCTTAAGAAGAGCTTGCTTGTAGCTTCGAGCAGGATATAGGCACCGAACGACTTCACTTCCCCGAGAGTATTAGGACCATCTCTCCAGTCTGAGAAAAGATTCTTGATGATTTCCTGATTCGAAGCGAGTAACGAGACGGCATCGGCGAAATCCAACCAGTGTACCATCTCATCACCACAGTGAATCGTTGCCGATCTAGCGAGGGCGATCTCCTGGACCACCCAACGACGCGAGAACCACCGGTCTCTCATAAGTTCGGCAAGCGCGTACCACTTTCGGGCCTGGTTTTTATCCCTAGCGTGCCTGTCGAGAACTGCGAAATCCATAATCTCAGGGATAAAGCGCATGGCCTCGTCGCTTTTTCTTTGGGCGTCCGCTTCACCTAGCCAGATGCATACGTTCTTTGCTCCGTGATAAACGTTAGCCATATTAGAGAGCTGTGTCGTCTTCTCATCTGGGTTCGACTGGTTGATGCATAGGAAGTCCACCCACAAAGCTACTTCGTTAGTTTCGTTTCGTAGATGAAGCAACGCTCGAAAAAGGTTATTTCGAATTGGAATTCGAATTGCACGCTTCGCGACATATCCCCAGTCGTCCCGATCTATTTTGTCGAATTCATCCTCGTGGCGAAGAAGATAGAGCCTCCCGTTGTTTGAGTCAGGGCCCCAGTGATACGAAAGGGCTACGTACTCTATCTTGTCATCATTTCCTGGGGAAGTATCACTTAGGTGACAAATCAACGGATAGTGTGTGCAATCCTCTGGTGCCGGCATCAAATGCAAAAGTCTAATCTGATGAGGCTGAAGGGGTGTATAAACTTTATACTTTTCAAGTACATTGCTGGCAAGGTGATCCTTATCATTGGCCTTACTATCTTTGGGAGCTTTGATGTTTTGAAAGATAGGCTTAGATGCCTCTTTGACTTGAGCGATCCACTCTTTCTCGAGGTTCAACTCCCTCTCGAGGGTAATACGGAGATCGCGCGAACGATTGGACTTGTGCCTTAGCCGACGAAGTTTTGAAATTAGAGCCTCGAGAACTCCAGCGTCATTGAGTAATGTCTCTCCTGTTTGCACTTGGCCCTCGATGCCGTCGTCGTCGTTATCGTCGAAATCCATTCTAATTCCGTAATGTCTCTCTCTAGATATTCGTATTTTCCAAAATAGCAGGTCGTCAAGCATGGCCCGAATCTTCGTCTGTCGTTCCTGTTGTTGCTCGTATTCTGACACTCGCTCCCGCTCTTCGTTGGCTCGATCTTCGTCCTCCTTTACTTGATGGTTACTTGATCCGTCCGAATACTGTTCATTGTTTATCGGCTTGTCTTGAAGTTCATTTCGCATCCTTTTCAACTTCCGGAAATTCACTTTCCGTCGATCCAGTCTTGCCTTGTCAATCGATATTTTCTGCTGGATCGAAGATATTTCTTTCCCCAATTCATGAATCCGGTTCTTTTCCTCCATCATCTGTATTCTTCTTTCCCTCTCTTGCTTCTCTTTATCGTGTGCTATCATCTGCATCTTGCTCTCTTCCTTTGGTGTTTGATTTTCGCTCGCTTCCTGTCCGATCAAACCCTTGTCTTGCCTATTGTTAATCGTTTCGCTCGTCTCTCCAGGTTTTCCCTGTCTGCGGTTGGTAGTGTCAATTTGGGGGGTTTTCATGTCCTGCCAAGCGTGGGCGTGATCTTGGTGCTCATTCTGCTCTTCCTCCTCATCCTGCTCATCCTCCTCATCCTGCTCTTCCTGCTCTTCAGAAACAGCCAGTCTTATTGTGCCTTCCTCCTTTTCAACTTTCTTTAGGCGTTGACCTTGATCGGTTTTCAGTTTTTGAACCTTCTTATGGAGCTCCGATATTTTTTGTTTTTCAATGTCCAATTTTTCCGATGCCCGTGTTATATCTCCGTCCAATTTTTCTATCTTGGAAGCATCCGCCTTTCTCTCGTCCTTAGACTTGTCATATGAATCAAGGATTTTCATTAACGCCTCCTTTGATTGAGCAAATTGTTGCTCGGCATTGTCCACACTGAAGTCGTCCGATCGGAAAGGGTTCCCAAAGGATTTGTATTCTCCATTCGAACCGCGCGATTGACCATATGTGATTCCCACGTGTCGCCGCTGCATTTCCTCGAGGGTTTGGCGACACTTGGCACTCAACTCCTTCTGGTCTTGCTTTAGTACCTCTTGCTCTGTCAGTAGAGACTGAATCTCATTATTAAGAGATTCAACCCGTCTCTCAGCTGAAGCGTTCGCGGGCTCTCGGAAGCGCAAGTGATCCGGTTGTACCTTAAACTTCCGAGGCAATATAGGTAGTAGAGACTCTGGGTTCTGGGAGATTGACATCTTCGTAACCAAATGTCCCTGGTCCTCAGGGTTTGGAAAGATGCGTATAGGTTCCGATTGCGATAGACGCAACAGCTCATAGGGGATCTATTCAGAAATAATGACAATGATGATGATAGCTGTCACAGTTCCAATCGATGGTGGGGCCAGTATTGACTTATTGTTAATGCACAAGGACAGAAGCCCCTATCTCTAAGGCGAAATCTATCTAGATCGAATATATACACGGATCATGGGTCCGTGCCCGATGCTCCTAGTCTTTAAGGGTTAATCCGGAGCGTTCCGTGACAATAGCCGTTACTATGTATACGCAGCTGCACCGGCCAGAACAAGAGCCGTTCAGTCCATATGCTCCCGTGGCTGGGTCAAACCAACAAGGCCATTCGGCTGTTACAAGTCAGAAAGCTGACTGCGAAAATGTGATCCTATTGGAAGTTCAATCGCCCGGGGTCAGGGGTTATCATTGAGCAGAATGAGAGAAAACGGATCGATCCCCCAGAGGTACGACAAGAAAACGAATGAAGCTCATACAGATTTGTGGATTGTTCTCACCCCCAGCGAGACCATTCAGGTCTCGTAAGCCACATCATTTCCCCACCGTTACATGAGTTGTTTACGCATACTTTCGGGAGGGTTGCCCTTCGGTGCTTTTGTTTTCGCGTGATGTGCTGGCCACATGAGATTGACGGTTTGCAGCGAGTTAATTCTACTCGCCGATACGACCTTCCTCCAAATCAAGCCGAAGATTTCGGCACTTCTGCCCAAATTACTAGGGTACAAGGTAGCAGTAGCAATCCTGTAACAGCCAATAGAAACCGGCTGGGTATCAGTGGGCGAGAGAAACGCCTTGATTCCATTGATTACATTGTTGATATCTGTACTGCTCGAGGTGCTATTCGTGGGTTGGTTGCTGATAAAGAGAGCTTAACTTCCCGATAATATGGCAAATATTGGTAACATAGCATTGCAGGTTGGAGTATTGATTAAGTACTTAGGTATCTGACAGTCCCAGCATACATACAGTAATATTAAAACTCGCTTAATTGTGAAGTGCGCAGTAATTATATGTACTTGGAAGTAGGGTCTAAATCTAAAGCGTTGCTGAATGCCGCGTGTCACACGTATGGGTACGTATTCTGTACCCGAGGGTTTGGGACACCCGATATTCTGTAAATAGTCTATGCAAGGCGGCAAATTACCGATACGAGGTTCAGGTAAAATCAGATCAGTTCGGAAAACATAATCTGATTTCTTCCGAAGCCTGAGACAGTTTGCTTCCACGAAAATGCAGTACGAAAATGCAGTTGGATATTTTAGGAAGTCGGCGATTTAGTCGCTGATATTGGGCGAGGCTATTCGTACATAAAGACTGCGATTCGCCCGCTTCTGAAAGGGGGTCCAGAGATCTACATGGCCCCCTTGACTGCATTAAAAGATTATTACTCTTAATTGAATATTATTCCAAGCCCAGTACAACTGCCCTTGTGACACCGCGCGGGGTGCGCGATAAGGTTGCAGAACCTAAATTAAGTGTCGCAAGGTGCCTGCTATAGGGCATCAATGCAGTATGCGTATACGGATTGGGAGAGAAATTACATAGGCATTGAAGATGTCAAATACCCGCACCTGACAAAGCTTCAGAAAGGGGAGTCCAATTTAATTTTTTTTTTTTTTTTCCTGAGAGGACCAAGAGGAATTGGCCTCCAGTGCAGATCTATATCCAATGGAGTAAAAAACGAGGCTGTTGGGCCTGTCTTGCTAGTCCAATTTAATATTAAACGACCTAGGCATAAGTACCTAGGTATGCTGCAGCACAAGTTCATCACTGATAATATGCATGTAAAGCTCCAAGTACCCAACATTGATAGCGCTTATTTGTAATACCATGGCCATTATTATTTCAACAAAGCTACCTTAGTTTTATTCCTTGAAATTTGCTGAAACCCTCTATAGAGAATGACTGCTTTAGCGGAGGATATTATCTATTGTTCATTGCTACCAAGCCCCTTATTTCGAAGATGAGCGGCCAAATGGCTAGTAGTTTCCAATCCTTCGAGACAAGTGGATTAATCATCAAAGTTGTTCCTCTTTTTTTATATCTACTTGAAGACTGGCCACTGACGAAGGTATAGAGGGATGGTTGGAAGATTTTAGGGCCTCACCTAAAACGGATTAAGGACGAGCGTAGCGCTCAAGAATTTATAACAACTATCCCGCTGGTATTATTATTTATCATTTAAGACAGTGATACGAGCTGATTATATTAGTAGAGGGATAAACGAATGAACTTCGAGGATTCTAGATTTAGGTTTCTGTGAGCTTTCAGGATTAATACATCTCATAATCCTAGTCCAAAGCCGACTAACTTTCATTAGCTATATGGAAAACAAAGATCGAAAATCAACCCACAAGGAGGCCATTATGAAGACGGCCCGCGATGCCGGCTGGATAAAGGATGAATTCATCACGCTGGTAACAGATGGGCCAATGGGCTCTGCTATGTTAGAAGGGTCGGAGACTATCAGTAATACCTCACCCATAACGCCTTTCCATTGTTACATGAGGGTGTTAATCTGTGGTCATAGGCATCATCCTACAGACACCTAAAGATGATATGCCATTTCTCAGCATGTCCCTCACGGAACTTGGGGAGAAGGGAAGAACAGCAGGGCTAGACTGGGTTTGCGTACTATTCGCCTCCCCAAGCGTGGATCTCCAGCCGTTGCTAGGGAACAATTCGTTCCCACGAGACTTTGGCGACCTATCAATTGACTTTATGTTTCTACCCGTTCAACTTCTCGAATCTCAGACTCAATTCATCAGGGAAGAGGTTACGAAGCTAAAGGATTCCGTAGCGGCCGAGGAACAACGAACTCGTCAAGCTAATAATGATCAGCGAATTCAAAGAGGCGATCATGCTAAGCTCTTTGCATTCGAACAGAAGCATTCACAACTACATACTAGATCCATCTTCATACGAGATCTAGCAGATAGCATAAAGAAATGCTTCGATGAGATTGTAAAGAGACATAACATGACACACAGACCAGCAGTTCAATATTCGACAACCCTTAAGAAAAAAGTCGAAGCGCAGGTTATGAAGTTTCAGATGATGCAACCAGATCTGGATGCAATTCAGGCGGACATCCAAGCACAGCATCGGAAGGTAATAAATACATGTCTCGTATCAGTGATTTATGAAAGTACTGACTGGGTTATAATAGATAGATGCTTCATTGAACACCTTGGTCTGTGGGCTGTGTCTATGGCAGCTATCGGAATACAGTTATTAACCTGCCTACTTAGATTGCCCAAAACTCATTAGTAGTGTCCGAGCAGGCATTACGAGACAGCTCGTCTATGAAGGCCATCGCAGTTGTCACCTTAATATTCTTACCTTCAACCTTTATCGCGGTAAGAAACATTCAATGCTAGAATTGTCTACCCTATTTGCTCTAATATCTTGTAGGCAATCTTCAGTATGTCAATGTTCAATTGGCTTGCGGGGGATCAAGAGACTGTTATCTCTAATCGATTATGGATTTTTGTTCTCTTCTCTGTGTCACTGACCCTCATTGTTTTATTTGTTTGGAAAGAATGGGACAAGCGGAACGAAAATAAATTGAGACTGAGGCGATCGCAGACACAAGCCTAGGATCGCTGCGAGGACCGTACCTGCTTAGTAATAAAGAGGAAGAAGAAGAGGCGTTATGGGGTAGGCACTCACGGTTCTAGCAGGGTTGCAAAATGTTGATATATGTGCCGTATAGGTACTTCAGTAAGAGAAGTCACTACTTCCTTCCAGGACCATGTACCTGTTACATCATACCAGGTAACCGTAAGGGGGCTGCACGGTCGGCTGAATGGGGATAACCTCAAGTTGCTCATCTACTCTACGTATAATTATATCACTTAATTAATTAATTGGGGAACGTCTTGTCTCCTTACATAAATATATCTACGTAAAGGAGTCACTGCTGTAGGCCCTTGCCAAGGACACCCGCATCACTTCACTATATACACCCTTGTTATTCTGCATCTGTGGTGGGTGATTTGTGATATTGATGTAGCAATCGGGTATTCAATGCGCAGCGTGAAATAATATTGCTGCCCATGGGAGACGCCAAGCAATATCTCCCGACGCGGCGGTCAGACTGCATTAATACCACCTACCGAGAGGTTTTTTTTGACGAGTTAGCCTCCACATATACCTGGGTACTCTATTATCGTACGCTAGGTGGTCAGCTACCTAAGGTAATATATTGACGCCAACCCCACTCTCACGCGAAAAGTCGTGGGCAAACACTCCCAGTCATCAGCTTAGCAGTCATTTAATGAATCGACGTCCTCCGACATACTTAGGAGATAATTTGAACCCGGCCATACCTTCTTTCATGATGTCTAATCCCACTATTACAAAAAATCGCCACATTGTGGTGGCCGGTGATGTCCCGATCGAATTATTCGTTTACCCCTCCGCAAATTGCAACTCAGCTCGGCACGAGCGGCAAATATCGAAAGTCCACAGGAGTGATGGTGGCGCGCGGCTCATTGGGAAGTGTTTGGAGCCCTGGTGCCCAGAATATAAAATACATCAGCCGTCTTCTTCACCTGAGCTTGATGCTAGCGCTATTACCGAGCTGGAAATCGTAACAGCCGGGACACATGGCACGACATTCAAAGTGAACCGCAGAAGGCAACTAGAAATGGGGCCAGTCTGGAAGTATCCTGATACGTCATCTACTGGAAAAGAGAAGATAGACATTCTAGTCCTCCAGGATGCGATGTTTGACTTCACCAACCCCGAGTATGCAACTAAACTTCTCCCCGAAGTACTACCAGAACTCCTCATCTATCATATGGTACAACCCCTCGGCAATAGGACAATCTGGAATACTGTTCGACATGGCCCTTATGATGCTGAGGGGAAACAATACCCAGAACGCCTCGTTACTATCATTAGTGCAGATGATCTTCGGGCAGAGGGGATCGAACTATCCTATGGCTTGTCGTGGGAGAAGACTTGCGAAGATTTTGTTCGGAAGATTGGTTCTAACGGCAAGCTTGATACACTAGTAACTTGTGCAAACCTCGTCGTGTTGTTCAGTTGCGACGCAGCCATCTATCACCGTGGGCGCCAAATGATAGGGCCTACATTGGTCTTTGATCCTCTTGGAACTGAGGGAAGTTTCACAAGTAGCCATTTAGGAGATTTTCCCGGGCTGATCGAAACTTTCATTGGAGGCTTGGTAGCCCACCGAACTAAAGCGCCTCGCGAGGACTTGGTGGAGTGTATCAAGTACGGACTAGGCAGTATGAGACGCTTTGCAGAGCTAGGCTTGAGGAGTACGAAAATACATGATTGGCCCAAGCATCCTTTGGGTGGCATAAAAGCAAGCCAGGATTCCGTCAAGTCATTAGTTGCTTTCACAATTCCATCAGACGCCATTGCAAGGAGATCAGACAGCAACAGCAGTAGTAAATGGTCAATTTTGCACGACAATATTGGTGATCAGATCCAAGTTGCCGACCGTATAGTCAAGAAAGGAGCTATGTCGGCAACAAAATGGGTCCCAATTGCACGATTTGGGGACCTGGTCCTATTCGATCGGTCCGAAATTGAGAGCTTTCGGACTATTTTTCACCTAGTCCGTGAGCATTTATCGGTTCACAAGACAAGACCACTCAATATTGGTGTTTTTGGATCCCGAGGCTCAGGAAAATCATTTGCCAGCGTTCAGGTAGTAAAAACCGCCGCTGCGGCCAGCGGTCGAACTGTCCGATTATTGCGCTTCAACCTAGCCCAGTTTTCAAGTCCCGAGGTCCTTTCAGCAGCTTTTGATGCAGTAAGGGAGTGTGCGCTCTTAGGAGAGCTCGCAGTAGTATACCTCAATGGGTTCGACGCAAGTCTTGCCGGTGTCCAGTACGGGTGGCTTGTCCATCTCCTACCCCCAATGCATGTCGCTCAGGTCTTCGATCGCGGCGAAATGCGCCATCTCGGTCCTGCAATCCTTCTTTTTGGATCTGTCTCGACTTCGTCTTTCGAAGATTTCCAAGAATCCACCAAGGACGGCGGTATGCAAAGCGCTGAAGAATTCTTAAGTTGTTTAGATGCTTATGTGAACGTGATTGGGATAAATAAAACTACCGACGCTGACGAGATGTATCCGGTACGACGAGCAGCGGTGCTTCGTGCATTGCTCGAAGGAAGGGAGCCAAAACTAAAGGGCTCTGGTGGCATATCGATTGACAACAGCGTCTTGAATGGATTACTCCTTGTACCTCGTCTAACCCATGGAATCCGGTCACTTAGAACCATAATTTCTACGAGTAAAATAACTGGTAAAACCCATTTCGAAAGAGCCGCGCTTCCCCCTGCAGACCAATTGCGTTTACACCTCGACCTAGATGATTTCATTAAATACTCTCAAGGCAATACATTACCAGACAACATCATGGAGGATATAGCAAAGTCCATTCACGAAAAATATGTTGAATGCCGCAGAAGAATGGTTCCTAATAAGCCGGACGAGTTAGCGAACGATCCTTCACTGAAGGTATGGAATGAGCTTAGCGAAGAATTAAAGGAGTCTTCACGAGCACACGCGGAAGACGTGCCCCGAAAACTACGCAAGATTTTCTGCTATGTGGCTCTACAGGATCAGAGTCGTTCCCCTGTCACCGAATTCAGCAAGGATGAGGTGGAGACGTTAGCTGAGGAAGAACATGAACGTTGGAATGCGGAGAGATTGCAAAAGCAATGGCGCCTGGGCAAGCGGGTGGGCGAGCAGCGATCTAGCCCCTTCCTTGTACCCTGGGAGAATCTCTCAGAGGAGTGGCGGGATATTGATCGGGGCCTTGTGAGGTCGTACCCAATCATTCTACCATCTGACTACTGTATCTACCGTGTTACTAAACTAACACAGGCGGAACAAGAAGATGTTCCGGGGCTAGTGCACTCTGCAACTATGTAGGATGGTATACATCCCCCCCTCCTTTTACTTACCTATATCTACCTACTTTGGTTTGTTGCAGATTAGTTCACGGATAGATTGTAATGAGAAAAGACCGAGGCGATTCCTAAATGATTTCCAGGGATGAAGTCTAGCAACGAATATCCAAGCCGAAAGGGCCCTTCTCAACGAGGAATTAGTTCCAAAAACAATCCGCGACGCTATGATGTTGTGCTCAAAGCTGGAAGAAAGATATCTATGGGTGGATGCTCTGTGTATCATCCAGGACAAAGACGAAGACAAGATGGACCAGATAAATGCCAGAGATGCCGTCTACGCTCAGGCATGGGTGACAATCATTGCGGTGGCAGCTGATAGTGTCGACGGCGGACTATCCCCTATAGACGGATCTCGGTCTATTAATTGCCTGTCAGAACAGGTAGGATCTCAGATGATGACGGCTACATTGTGTTCGCAAGCCACGACTACAGTACGGCAAATGGATCAACTGAAGGAATACACGGGCTTGGACATTTCAAGAATATGCCTTGTCCAGACGGAGGCTGTTTATAACAAACGACCTGGTTTTCTGGGCATGTCCATATCACAGCCGCGCCGAAGATATCCTACTTGGTGACGGAGCCATATCGCCCCATTACCCAATGCACAATCAACAAGTTTCTTTGCCATTACCACACTTCTCCAATGCGAGTAAGTCAGACAATCTCTTCCAAAACATTCTGGCCCAGTATTTCATGCGGGATTTGACTTGCGAGTCCGATATTCTTAACGCTATTATGGGTGTTTTGAACGTCTTCCGCCGTCAAACAGGTCCCACACTCCGGGGTTTACCAACCCGAGTGCTTGTCAAATCTCTTGGGTGGTACTTCACCTCACCTACAACCTGGTTCAACTTTCACCTTGGTGTTGGATTCCCAGCTCGACGTCAAGGCTTCCCGAGCTGGACTTGGGCTGGTTGGTCCATTGCTCGTGATGCTTCCAACCGGAAACCCACAGGCGAAATCGGAATTTCGTTTGACAAGCCGTTGAACTCTGCGCTCTATGGACCCCTTCCAAAACAGAGCGTTTCTTACGAACCTCTCCTTACATTCTTCACTGTAACCCAAGAAGGGGACGTGGTTCCATTAGGCGAGCAACCTACCGATACGTCACGAACTTGCTCTTTCCAATCTCACGTACAACCTCCCGAGCAGCCTGAATCTCACATAATACCATTTCATGAGTTCGCCACATCCACCTTCTCAGTCACACCTATCAGCCACTTCCTCTTCTTCTGGACCAGTATTGCTGGACTTCGCGTGACGAGATGTCCCAAGTCGAGACGTGTTACTATATCCGGAGCCACGGTTGGCTGCTACAAGATCAAATCACCGGAGAATATTTTTGGCATCTTTCCAGATCATCTCAGGATGCCAATCGAACACTTCTTCGAGCTTGAAGTCAGCTGGCGTGAGAAACAGCCTTCGAAATTGTTGTTCATCATCGTCGGCACTTGCCAGGTTCCAAGTTCCACTGTGGATTCAGAGGGTCAACCATCTGGACCCGCAACCCGGAAATATCCCTTGTTGCTCGTTGAAAAGCTCGACGTGCAGCAGGTGGATATATATCGCCGTGTCGAGGCATGCGCAAGTGTGACTATATGCGAATTCCAATGGGATGATGCCAAGCCTTCGCGAAAGCTGATCGCCTTAATATAATTAATGCATTTGCGTTGTGCTTATACGCAACAATTACACGAGACACAGAACCCGAGAAACGATCCGCAGACTTCAAGAAAGATGGTCCGCTATCCAGCATGGGAGCTCGCCTTCTATGCAGCTGTCTCGCCTCGGCGACCTGAAGTTCGAGCAGGATACACTGAATCATCTCCCACACCTGGATTAATACATCGGCGAAATGATGAGACGGGACGGGGCGGAGAGCTCTTCTTGTCAAAGCCATGAAGGCTGGATACAATGGAGAACGCCCCACATGTGACCACCTCAGTGCATATAAGATGGCTTCAACCCCCACGAGTAGTTGGGAAAACTTAGACCTCAAGATAATCAACGGGATTACCATGTACACCAATTGACACTTCTACCTTCGAGCCGACGTGTGTTTTGGTTAGATGTGACGTGGGAAAGCTTCCGACGTGCCCACAAAGTCACGACGGGGGTTATGTCTCTTACAACTTGGCCGCTCTGGAATCCTGGGCCGCTACGCACCTTAACAGCTGGCTTGATGTTCATTGTACCGAGACGGTCACACGTGGGCAACTGCGGTCCTTGATCGAGAGCTAAGCGTATGGACGTGGTGACGATGTGCAACATGGCCTAGATGGGAGGTGTTGCGATCTCTTTGGCTATATCCGGCGCTATATACCAAAACATCGGATTGAGCCTCGTCCAAGAAGTTGTCAAAGACTTGCCCATCTCCAGCTCTGACATTCGCGAGCTACTGTCGGGAGCTGAATCGCCCAACCTAGCCATCCTTGAACCTAATGTGATCAAATTGGTCACAGACGCCGTTACGAGGACCATTTTACGCTGTTACTATTTAACAATAGGTGCCGACGCCCTCTGTTTCATCACAGCGTGCTTTATGAAGGCCGAAGCGTTGTATGTCAGGGAGAGGGTGTCAGAGGCCAAGGGGGCCAGGAGCAAATAAGAAGATTCAGGACGACCGAGCGTACTGACAGAGTAGCAGGCAGAGTCTACAGAGTGGTGAAACTTCGAGACCGGGCTAGTATGCGTTCATTCTTTTCACCAAGTCTGGTGTTGCTATATTATTTTCTTTCCTTTTCTTTCTCGTTGCCCATGATTATACAGAAACACACCCAGATTGTATTGATATTTAAACCTCGACAAGGCCAGAAAAGCGAAACAATATAGTTTTACGATATTTTATCCCTACTTCTTCTACTTGACTTTGTCTTTTAGTATTAGATCACACATGACAACAACTGCTTGCACCTTTTTGTCTTGGCATCCCACTGTTAGGGCGCTACCTTAAAATTGCATACAATCTACGCACATAACAGAAGTATATATATATCAACTATCAGCATATAAAAAAATTTGCAGATTACTTCATAGGATAGGTACGTTAGGCCCGCCACGATACCACGGAACCGTCAAATAGAAGCGTGTCAATCAATGAAGACTCAACTAGCGACCGTCGTATTTACGCATTCAACCTTGGGCTTCGGCCGAATTCCACGGACGAGGGCTACATAGCCCAACCCACTTCCCTAGGTCGTGGTTTGGCATCTAATTTCACTATTGTCTGGTTTGGCAGATTATTATCATTTCAAAACCCAACGACAGCGATGGCATACACATATGAGCCCCTCCCCCAGGACTGCCATACTCGCATCCTCGAACTTTACCCCGCCCTTGACCCTAACGCGCCACTTCGCGGCAACTTCCGCTTCGTGGACCTGAATATCAATCCCTTCTACGATGCTATATCTTATACTTGGGGCGAGCCTGATTTTACCACCGAGATTTTAATTGGCGACGACCTTTGCGTCCTCTGCATTACAGCGAACCTGCGCGATGCATTAGTTCGGTATCGATTCCCTACCGAGAGTCGCTCTATCTGGGCCGATGCGATCTGCATTGACCAAGCGAATGAAGAAGACAAGAGAAAGCAAATACCGTCGATGAGGGATATATATCGATGTGCATCTTCTGTGTTGGTTTGGCTTGGGAAAGATCCTTTGGGAGAGGCGTGCCTGCGCGAGATTGCGCTTTTATCGCAAAGGAAGACTGTTCCAGTAATGACATCCGGCAGGGGCAAAATCACATCAATATTAAATCGGCTCGTCTCTCTCTCATGGTTCAGCAGACGCTGGGTTATACAAGAAATCGTCTTGAATCCCAACGTTACCTTCTTCTGTGGAGCCGTATCCGTGCCCTGGCTTCGAGCTGCGCAACTCCTCAAGTATATCCCCAGAGATGATTCATCGCCACGGA
Organism: Xylaria telfairii; assembly: GCA_022495065.1. NCBI lineage: Eukaryota > Fungi > Ascomycota > Sordariomycetes > Xylariales > Xylariaceae > Xylaria > Xylaria telfairii. The sequence continues at coordinate 96,233 of MU383970.1, read as the reverse complement.
TTTCGCACTTGCACACTTTGAAGGAGCTATGGGACGTGCACAACTCCTTGAGCTTGAATAAGTGTGACGGTCAAAATACAGGGATACTCCATCTGCTTTCAACTTTCGCCGAGACAGACTGTGCGGATGCACGAGACCGAATTTATGCCCTGGCAGGTCTTGCCAGGGATGTAGTCTTTGATGCCAACGAAACAATACAGAGACAAAACAGCATTTTCATACACATTGACTACACAAGTAGTGTGAAACAAGTGTACTACCAGTTCGCCCGGGCCGTGGGGGAAACAGGTGGCGATGATAGTAGGATACGCTTGCTTGAGGAGGCCGGTCGAAGATCTAACGGTTCCTATTCAACTGAATGGCTTTCCTGGGTGCCAGATTGGAGGATTTCAAGGCTGTACCCCGACGTGGCAGTGGGTAGCCGTGGTCTGTCGGGTATACCGTTGTTTGGTAGGGGCAAAGTACTGATGCGCAGCCACATCACTGCCAAAATCGAGAGCATAATATCCCAAACCTTCCCAAGAAATGGCCCAAAGTCAATGCAAATACTATGGATAAACGTTGTATTGACGGCTATAAAAAAGCAAATTGAAGATAGAGAAGGGCAGCTCCAATTGGCTGAATTTAAGACCGGACTGCTTTCGCGTTTACTCAGTTTTACGCTTACGGGTCGCTCAATGTTCCTCAGGAGTCATGATTACGCTGAAGACTTGCTGGAGGTAATGAAATCAATCAATTACCGGGAAGTCCCTGAAAATCACTATTTATTCACTATATCGACCGTGACCAAGGAGGGGACGACGAACGGGACGCTGGTAGGAGTCGGTCCCCGCCATATGAGGGTTGGTGACATAGTCTTCCTTGAACAGACCGAACTTACCATGTATGGGATTGCCACACCTATATTCCGAGAAACTACCGAATCGCAAAGAGGGAAATTAGACCAATCAGGAGAAGGGCAGCAGGGGGGAGCGGGCCATGAGTATGTCAAAAGGCGAGCGTGTTACTTAGTCGGCTTTGCCTTCATTAATGGAGAGATTGGAGAATATCACCGGACATTAACCCCAATGCAAATAGATGTGGTTTAGGCTTCTTAGCTCTTGTAATAAAAATCATTAGCTCTCCAGCTGTTACGTCGAGGCAACAGTAATTCAAGAATTGGCCAGCCAGTCTTGCTAGACTAAAGTGCGATATTAGCTCTACTTCACTCAAGAGCCAGCTATGGTTCTCAGATGAATGAAAACATATGAGATGAACCTACGTTCTAGATAATTGAAATTTGAATAAAGCTGCGCGACGCAGTAGGCGAAGATTAAGAAAAGTGAAGGATTAGATACTTCCACAACGCATCCACAGCCCGGGCTTCTGGGCAACGGACGATGCGGACAGCTACGACTACAACACTCAGAGTTAGTAAAGCCATTTGCAACATATTTTGTGACGGTTTCGGAAGCTAAACACTCTTTTGCCCTAAACAGGAAATCTCGTGCTCTAAACACTACCAAGCTAAGAAAACGGTTCGGAGAATTGCTTGGAGCACCGGTGCATCGGTAGCTTACAATTGGCAAGCAGCTGCACTGGGAGAGGAGGGACCAGGTATTCGGCGGTTCGGTGTGCATAATGATTGTGGAGGTGCGCCGCGGGCAATAACTGATTACAGTAAATAATCCACTGTGCACCTAGCCAAGCGGTGCCGATTCACGTGACCCGCTGCCAACGAGATCAGTTACAGCGGAGCAAACAATGGAAATGTACTACGGCGAGCAGCCGGACTCCTATGGGCGCGTGATCGATTAAGCCTGGTTTTATCGCCAAAGGAACTACGGAAACAATGGCTTAATACTAATCTGCGGCGGCGGCAGGTGAATCAATAGTATGTGGTATTCGGAATGGACAATTAGGCGCTCGCATGACGCTGATGAAGGCGCATATGGTATTGCCCACCATGCCCGCACGACGATAATCTGTTCGGCTGTACCATTGCCTGAAGGGAGCTGGAGCCGGTAGATAGACGCATAGGCTTCCTGCCACCATCATGGGAGGCTTGCGCATGCTTTCCCACCACGGAAGTGGTTCCTCGGATTGGCCCGGGGCAAGGTCTCTCGAGTTCATCACGGTTTGAATCTCGTCGATGGGATAACATGTCACACGATGCGGGAGGAGGAAGACGAGCGTACGCATTAGGGGAAATCGGCATTTCTCGTGATATTGTAACCCAACCGTCATCTATTTTCCATGCTCCTGTTTTCCTTTTTAATGGCCAAACGTCTATGTCCTGGGCGAGCCTACCCGACCCATTGTCCCCGGCGCATCGAGCGGCATGCTATCACGAGCTGGTTCGGGAAAAGGGTATCGATTGGTGGTGTTGGGAAGGAATCGTAATCGGGAAGATGGCGGTCTCCAATTTACCGGTACTGTCGCACAAGTTGTGTCAGCCATAGTCGCGGGCCTTTGTGACGGATCACCAGACTTCTTACCTTGACGAAGCCGACGTCGGCGGCCTTCTCACGGAAGCACTGACGGCAGAGGTTGAGGCCGTACTTGCGGATGAGACCGGCCTTGTGGGTGCACACTCGGCTGGTGTGGTCGGGTTAGCCACCGAGTCCATCTCGTTCAATATTCTGCTGCTCGCGTCGACTGGAGACTGCCGGAATGCTAGTACCTACCACTGACGGGCGCCCTTGCCGTAGTTGCGGGGACGGCTGTACCAGACGGATTCGTGAGACATATTGACGATTCGCGGGAGAGACGAACTTGGGGTGTGATCCGAGATGGTAAGGTTGGTTTCTGCAGAAGTTGCGTTGCGACCGAGAGTGTGTGGGCGAGTGTGGGTGAGAGTCGTTATCGTGGTGGATGGTGCTGTGCGCAGTAGCCCTATTCGGAAAAAATGAGTGGGCACACTAGCGTGGCGCGTGCTTTTATCTTCTTATCGTCCCATTACCTTCCTTTTAATCCGGTAAAGCCCTTAAAGGGATATTCCCATCATATATGAATTAATCCGAGTTAGCCCCCCTTACCTAGGTACATAAGTAAGGTTCAACAGGCCCTGGAGGTGATTGGCCCGTCACATTTCACATATACATACAACTCATCTGGGCATCATCTCCTCTTTTGCTCCCAAGCGACATAGACGTATATAATGTAGATACCTATAGGTATCTATCCCGCCGTTTTGATCATGTAGTTCAAATTCATTAGATACGGGCTCTCCGGGTAGATAGTCTTGGGTTGCGCGTGCTTATATGCACTCTCGTATGGTCAGCTTTGCCAGAGACTACGTCGGCCAACTTCGCATCCTCTTTGAAACACAGCATCACCTCGCACTACAATCATATTGGCAAGCCGTCTCGTAAACAGTAACATACCCCGCTTTCGGTAGTCGCCATGGCACGTAGCCTAGTTTTCTCGGTATGATGAAGTCGACTGACAAGATGGCAGTCTCTCCAACCCCAGAGGCTTGACCCCAGCATCTCCTTCGACAATGCTCGGCCAACGCCTAGATGGATTGTCGGAAAAGGCCAGAGGGTATACTGGCGCCGATGTTTCATCCGAGTCTACACGGCTACGAATAGGCTGCCGGCCCAGGAGAACACCGAGACATGTGACGGTCAAGCTGTGGTGCCCCAGGGTACCGAGTTGTTCCTGGGAGGCGAAGGCGGGCGTGTCAAGGAAGAGCAAGTAGCTTCAACTACAATCTTTTCTTCAACTGTAATCTTTTCCTCGGCTGCGGCCCCCTCCCCAGATGCCGATTCTTCTTCGATCGACGTCTTCTCTTCGACTCTCGCGCCGCCTAGGTCGAAGCGGCCCAGGCTCAATCGGCATCAGCCAACTTTCGTGGATCCCATTGCCTCCGCGGGCCCATCTACTATTACAGGCACTTCTTCAGCTGCAGTTTCCTCCTCGGTTACAGTGTTTACCCCAGATCCCAACTCCACTTCACCTTCGGGGACCTCTCCCTAGCCGGGGTAACTAGGGTCGAGACAAGATCCATATAATCATAGTCTTACCTAGGATGCAAATAGATGCCGCGTATCTGTTTTCCGACGCAGTCCTTGTGTGCCTACAGCGAGCGTGTTGGCTAATAGCTTAGCGGTAGTCTAAGAAATGCCCGTTTAACGCCATATTCAGTGAGAGTATTTGCAAATGTCCCTGTACTTTAGATGTGATTTTCTTTTTCTACTCCAAAGTAGTTTAGATATCATAATCCGAATACTACGCTTTGCGATATGTAACACCACTCGGAAGACGCGCACCACCGCATAACAGCTTCCCAACAACGTTAAATATCATGCAATCCTCTATTGAGCATCGGCCTGGTTTATTCTATTAGTTCTTGTTGCCGTTAGTCCACCCGTTAAGGCTTTGTCATCGTTGGTAGCAGTGCAGTTGCTGTTGGTTTGCTACAAATGGTCCTATTGGCCCCGTGGATGTTATCAGGTTATATGTACGGGTAGCGCAATATAATCCCTGCGACCTACTCTTCAAATAAATGTACGCAGTGTATTATAGGTATAGAACACCAACTGATTTAGGACTCCGGCGAATAAGGAACAACACGGACTATAGCGAACACAGGGCGGCTTACCGTCGTAGCTGATAATAATGCTGACCAGCCTTTGATCATTAGAAAGACTGTAACTCAACAAGATTAAAGAAAATGTAACAGGTTTAGCTGTGTGTATGTGTAGACGACTCGGTATGTTATTTGGCCCCCTGAACGCCTCCATTTTCATATATGACACCACCTTCCTTTGCCCTTCTACCGCCGACAGAGGACTGATATACTGCAGCCAGCGCTGCACATCACGCCACCCGGAAACTGATCGAGGAGTTTATAGACAATATAAATATTCTTCACTAACTCCCTTCACCGTTTAAAGTTGATGGTTCTGTATCATGGGCTTCATTGGCTCCGATCACTTTCTTTTAAGAAGCACTCTCACTACCTACCCTCTTATTCTACACCCCCCCTTCCTAGTACTGACTATCATGCCAATTTAAGAAGAAAGGGGCTGCTCACTTTCGACAAGCCTAGATAAAGAAACAATAAACTTTATATGCATCACCAAAGCCAGTCATAATGTTGGTTTCAGTATTTTAATGCTACCCAGTATGGTAATTATCCAATCGTCCTGCCAAACTAACAGGTCGTAGCCTGGTGAGCTGAATACCCACAATTTTCTCGCACTATTTCTGTCTCCATCATGCTCCATCCTAATAATATATTAGGGGTTACGTGTTCAAACTTTTTAGCCGTGTTCTGTATTCACCGAAAAGATACGTAAAGGGGGGGAGGTGTCCTTTAATGACCTTGTCTAGGCGGTTGTCGTCGAAAAAAAAGCAACTATTGGTCCCTTCCAAGTATTCATCCGTTATTTCGTAGAATATGTCCATTCCAAGTTGCCGACACAACCATAGTCGTGCTACCCCATCGTAGATACCTCCTGGGTATGCATCCAGAGCCTCGAGGGTTTTGATCAAGGTGTTTTCGAAAGGAACCCACATATAATCCTCTGGGAAGATATCTCCTCTAATGGCTTCAGAGCGAGGATCCCCGGATTCGAGGCAACACATGAGTATAATATCATTCTCAGAAAGTTTCCCAGTGGCGATTGGTTCAATAAGCCCCTTCACGCCTCTTCGCATAATGAACTGAATAAGAGTATCGATATCATAGTAATCATCTGTATTGCGTTAGTTCTAATCTTTTACTATCACACACCACCAGTACCCAGCAGCGACTGAGGATGTTGGTGTACGTACCTTCCGCAAGACGGTCTGAGATATGGCAGCTTATTTCATGGACCAGTTCACCATACTATGGAGGAAGGTAGGACCAAAACTTGGCGAACGCAGGATCAAGTTGTGATTTAGAAGGCCTCGTGTCATATCTTTCCACGGAGATAGGAATCTTTGAAAATAATAATCGAATCAAGTCGATTACGTAGAGAGGCTTTTTAATTTTTGTCATCTCGGCCGAGCTCACAGCCGGCCAATCCCCTTTCCATTCGTTCGAGATGCGTATACAAGACGGAGCGAGCATCGTAGCAACGTTGTGAATAACGAGGTGGATATCTTGGATATGTGCCACCATCGCAAGAGTGAACTCATACAATGGAACAAGGAGCTCTGTTGATTTCCTAGGCACGTATTTTTCACAGAAGTCTGTGATCTTGCGAGTATAGTCCTCTTGGTCTCGTGGAGCTGGCGTGGTAAAGTCTTCGGGGCACTTCCAAGACGCAATTGTGGCCTGGTAATGGGCAGTGGCAAGTACGAGTTCTCCCTGGTCCATTTGACGTAAGAACGGAAGAATAACGGACGCCCGGTGGTTCTTGAATACGTCGTACATAGCTCTACATGACATTATCAAGCTGAGTAGATCAATGCTGGAATGCAGAAGCAAGAACGAGCATATTTTGATTTGCATCTCAACCGGAAGGCGGAGGACCCGGTGCAAATCTGGAACTGCACCCTCCATTTTTGCTGTTGCAGGTAAAATATGAATCGTAATATCAAAGAACTTGAAAGAGACTGAACGTGAAGAGTAATTTACTAAGTAGCGATGCGGAGGAGAAAACTACTTGTAGTGCAGAGGAGAACGAGGAGCGAGAGATCGAGTAAGGTAAACAAGTTAGACAATGCAATTGGAAGGACATCACCGAAGGCTGGAAGGCGCTGCCGCGAAACCGGACACGCCGGTTTATCCATCTTTACGAAAGTAGTACCTTAGTACATGTAGGAGCTATTATTCCTCAGTATCAAGGCAGGTACGCTAAGCGAAGCTTTGCTACTATGACGGCTTCCTAGACTCACCACTCTTTATTTGCATTTATTTCCGGGCCGTTTCCTGTTGGAGTTTAGGAGTTTTGTAGGGACGGAAGGTCCGGGAATCACATGAATGATATTGGATCCGAAAAATCTACTGCAAGGAAACCATCAAAGATCACGGGCAACTGCATTGACGAACTTTACAGTCTTGGTATCTGAGTTTACAAGAAATCTTTCAGCACATCTTCCAGTGACTGACTTTCCCTGAGTGGTAGTGCGGTCCCTTTCTTGCTCAACCCAACCTTGTTATGCCAAACAACCTTCATACCGGCGTCCGTGGCCCCTTGGACATCTCCAGCACTACCAGCAACGAATAGCGCGTCGCCTGGCTCAACGCCTATGGCAGCCAAGATGGCCTCGTATGCAGCCTTAACAGGTTTGTAGAACCCGCTCTCCTCAGCCGTGATGACGGCATCGAAGGTGAACCCTTCTTTACTCCCCTCGCTGGCAAACTTTTCAACCCCGCGCGCGGCGAGATGTCCCAGATGCTTAGAGCAGTTTGTCACTATCGCGAGTTTATACCCTTGTCTCCGCAGAGATTGGAGCACAGCCCTGACTTCAGGCCATGCTGGTAGATGTTCCCATTCGCGGAGCAGCGACTCTGGTGCCGATGCCGGTAGGTTGATGTCCTGCGCCGCCTGCCTTACTAGGCCTTCGTAGGGGACGTAGGCACCTTTTCCAAAGGTGATTTGCAGGTAGCGATCGCGCCACCGTCTGCCCTCGGTTGGGGAACCCGATGGCGTAGAAGCATCCCAGAGATCCCAAGAGTTTATAAGCGCTGTAAGAAGGTCAAAGACGATGGCTTTAGGTCGCCAGTCCGGGTCGATGTTGCCTTGGGAAACAGACATGATTGATTGGGATAATTAAAAGATGTAGAAATAGACTGAAACGTTGATATATCGGCAAACGGATGCAGTTGGATGTGAACTGGGGAACATGACTGGCAAAATACCCCGCGGAAAACATTGGAAGTTGGAGGTAGAATTTGGAGGCGCAAGGTTACATTTGCTGGTCGCTTGAATACGGCCTAAAATACCGCCTTACGTCATAATCTAAACAACAACTACCGTAGTATGCATATCGACAGAGTATTATCGCGAGAAATAAGCCCAGTTGACCAAGGAAGGATTAATTAGGTGTAGTTTCACATGTTACATTTCATTGGTGGAAAGGATGTGTGTTTTTCCGGATTAGGCAATCCCATAATTAGGAGGAACCTACAGGTAGGTATCGTGAACGTGCACACCTCCGACTAGACGCTTGACTAGGTATGAGGTCGAGAAGATAGGGATAAAAGCTAGTTGATTTCGACCGAATATGCTTAGGGATCTTTGGTGTCTAACCATGTTTTCTCTGCCTCGGGCGGAGGGTACAATCTCGAGCAAGATGTAAACGTGTCTTGACATTGGATAGATAAAATCGTCGGAAGTAAACTATCGCCCCGGATAGGGTACATTCCCAGAGTCCGTGTCAGTGACTCACAGTCCCGGGCTGGAGCGCTGACAGACCTAAAAAAAGTGTAATCCAGGTAGGTAAATAGCAAACTCTATTCCTTATTATGCTGTGAAATTCTGATAGGCGGGCTGATAGGGCGTTGTGTAATAATCCAGCGAAACCTTTTGGCACGTGACGTTTGCCTATAATTATAATGCTGAGAGTACCAGTCTTGGGCTGGTCTCTTCCCTTATAATCTCATGCATAAATAAAGGAGCGGCCGCACAATAGTATGTGTGAACCTTGGCATATGTCAGATCCCCGAAACCACACCGTAAATGCGAGAAGTCATAAATACGAATAATAGCGACCCTTCCAAGTGCCCCTTCATCATTGATATGTTTCTCGGCAACACACTAGCAAAGCGCGCAGACGTCTTCGATTAATAGACTCACCTAGTGCGACCCCGAAATTTATTCCCGCGATCAAATCTGCACCGCAATCTTAAATTTCTATCGCTAAATACTTCGCCATCCATATCTCGACAATGGCATACTTACCATTCCGCCCCCGCGGGGCTGGGCCTCTATTAACAACATGTTCGGGGAGAATGAAACGGTCATGGACCTCCTCCGCCACCTGCCTCATCTCCTCTCCGACAACCCTTCATCAGGGGAATTGCTCATCTACCCTGGGACGGTTCCAGTCTGTTACCTAGACGGTGAGGGCAGTAATACCCAGAGGCATTATATCCCCTCCCGGCGGATTGCGTGTACCTCGCCCGCGGTACCGGCTACATCAGCAGGGACCCAATTCTAAGTAGACACGAGCAACGACACCGTAATGGAATTCTCATCGGGTAACTTGTCGGTCCACTGTGATGAGTACAAGGCGCTACCCGAAGCCGAGAAGTGACGCGCTCACCGAACACTGCCTCTCGCAGAGCTACTGGATGCGTGGACCCGTATGTACTAGGAGTTGATGTGGATGGTCGTAGTTCTTGCTACTTCGTTATTTGAATTACGCATGCTAATCAGACCCGGTGCAGAAAGTCTGCGACGCGTATATCTGCCATGGGTGGCCGGATGTATTCGATAAGGAGCGATGCCGGGTTGAATTACTAGAGCTAGAGATAGAGAAGGACGTAGAAGACACCGGTATAGGTACCTATACTGTAGGTAAGGTCAGTCACCCTTCAGGAATGTTCTACAGTGTGCACAGTGCGCCTCTCACCCCTATGACCAATGCTTCACCTAAAGTCTCTACCTACTGTAATCCCCCAGTCTTCGCGACTTATTTCTATGTAATACTCTTTGAATAAACTAATATACCTATACTAACATATATCAAAATTATTTTTCTACATTGACACAAATGTTTATTTTCTTTCGACTCTACCTACACTTTAAAGACCTGTCGGCCTGGGTAGCTTCCTTCTACAGGGCTGGCGAACTCTTGTCTTTATGCCTAAATAACCTCGCCTAAACCTGCCGACTGCACTGGTCGCGGCAGCAAACTACCTCATAGGTTCGGCAGCTTGCCGCGTATACGATTGTTTATATGATATCGGATGTCCCAACCTCCCGGGTACGCATACCTGTGACAAGCTATACGACCGGAGTCGTATATTGGAACTGAATGGCGAGAATTGCTCCCTTTAGTTCCAGGCTGGTGAAGGCTGCCGCGTGTCTGTCTCTTCTTGAGCTACGAGAGATCTAAAATATTAAGACCTTTGCATATCTCTTCGCCATTAATTGACCTCTTTTTTATTTTTAAACAAAAATAAAATATTTACTTCCTGCTTTTAGCCTGCGCACATTGCACTGGGGACCCCTGGCCAGCGAATAGACTGATCTCTCATTGGCGATATAACCATGCCTATTTCTACTTAGTTGAGTACAATTGTAGCCTAGGTTAGCTTTGGCATTACCCCGCCATCTTTCCGTCACCCACTGTCCTTCTTAACATTTTTAATTTCGTAACTCGCTAACGTAGCAACAAAGAAATCTTGGCATCGCTTTTCTTTAACTCGTACAGACCATGTTCACACCGTTAGTGAACATTATAAATGATATTGCTCTCGGCCCCGAGAATCGAAAAGTGAAGCAGTATCTCGGTAAATCTACCCGCAGTAAGTAACAAGCCGTCCCAAAATTGAACCCTTTCTGAACCTCTCTAACTTGAGGATATTAACAGACTCCGTTTTTGAAGACCTCGGGAGAGTGCTTTTACCACAACTAAAAGCGCGGGAACATCTACAAGCGACGTTCGATAGGCACTGCATCGAAGACCCATCATCACACCAAAAATGTAATAAAATCACGCCCTAAAAAACTGATAAAATAACCTCGGCAATTACTCACGATTCAACTCAGATTGGACGAAAGAAAGCTTCCATGGCCATATTCGTGGCACATATGCCGCCGACTCAATCTCCGAGACCGCCATCGCGGTTCTTTGGAATAGTTTTTTTTTCTATGCATATCATCCATTCTCTCTTGACACCTGCCCGCATGCAAAGGTTGATTTCGACGCATTCAGACGTGCGACCCTTCTTACCGTTTTCCAATGTGACAGCTTGCTCGGCACGCGCGAGTTGGATTGGTACTGGCGCCAGGATGTTGCCTTCTTCCGCAAAGCCAGCTTCGCCCGGATCTTCAGGAGTATCGCGGTCCCCGACGACGTATCATTAAAGCAGCAGCAAATCGACATTACTTCTGGCTTGAGTGATGCTATGGATGTCTTAGTCATGCTCGGCCCCCAGTTTATCCACGCGGTTCCTTCGGAACCACAGCTGGAGTCGGTGGCACGGAAGCTATTCGCCGAAGGTCCTCCCGTGGCGCGAAGACAGGTGATGAAACGGGAAGACGTATCAGTATTAATAGATTTATTACTACGCCTGAGATTGGAAGAAAGGACGTGGAGCACTTGTTGTTACATCGGTCATCTTGCGACAGTAGAATCCGGCGAGGCAGATTTGACCCAGGTCTTGATCGATGCATTGACAGGGGACAACAGCGGGCAAATGATTACTATTCAGCAACTTTCTGGGGCCATTACCCTGATGGTAAGCATCCGAAGGTACCAAAAAGAACGCTAATACTAATATTTCTTAGCCGAATCTCTTATTGCGGTTCCAACAGCTGTGGGCAGTCTTGTTCCAGCCTTTGGGATCTACCGTTATGACGAAGCTACATCTTGACGAAATGAAAATAACTAGTATCGGCGGAGTCGTCTTATTATTTGCACCTCATATCAACGCCGATGTTGCTAGTGTTCAAATAACCAGCAACCAGGATACACATCTCAGGTTAGACACAATACCCGAACTCTCGTCAGACTCACGGGACACATCAATGTCTCGTCTAAGCCAGGGTCTCTCTAATCATTCATCCGCATACGTCGTGCTGTTCACCACCGACACAAATACATCAAATACCACAATAGGGGCGTACTTCCCTATTGCATCCAGGACGCCGCACATACTTTTTCAACTTCGGCCTAGGTTCTGCATTTTGCGGTGGTCAAAACCCCATGTGCCCCGTGTAGATCTAATCAGAGCAGAGGAGAGGGTCTCTCTTAGCGAGTTCGTGGCAAATAAAGGCTCAAAATTGTCGGATAACACACCCTATTGGATAGGTAACACACTTGATTTAGGCGCTGGTCTCCGGGTTGATCCCAAGAACGAAACAACTACACTCACCAATAGTGTAGGAGGATGTTATATGGAAATTCCGACAACGCGTGAAAAGGGAAACTCTGAGAAGAGCTGGAATGTCACCATCCAAAAGGCTCGAATGAATATTTTCACTGTGGTGGGCGCTAGGGATAAGAAAATTTGATAACAAGTCCGATGCGTTGACGATAGATTTCAAAAGTAAGATCCTACCAACAGCCTATAATTCGAGGTTTCGCCTACTTTTCCTATGAGTATCATCAAACCTACGTCGCAGGTTCAGCCGAATTGAGCTGCTCAAGGTCTCGAGTATGTCTAAGAGTCCATCCTACATACAAGGTACTGATGACGATAAGCAGAATACCTGTGCTGGCGGCCATTGGTACTAGAGATGGAGGTCAACGAAGTTCGGCGGGTTGCCACTTGGGTTGACGGCCAGAGGAATAGTCGATGGACTAAGCGGGGCAGCTATTATTGGCCTATTCTGAAAGGGGGAAAGAATGAGATGACGCCAAGAGTCACTGGAGGCTGACATAGTGTGGGTGAGGATTGTCTGTACGGGCATCTGCATAAAAGCCACCTGGAACTGGCACATGGTGCACCTGATCTGCTAACCCCGTTTCAAACAGTACCACACATATATTCCTAAGCATCAGTCGAGCCTTTAGTAGTGTTTTCTTATCCGCATCCTCAACAACATCTACACCAAGTCACCAATCCATCCTTACGAACCATCATACCAAATTTGGCCATCCGAAGCTGGAATCAAGATAACAAAGCACCATGCTGGACACTTTCTCGTGGCGCCATATCCCAGCGCTCTTGACGGCTACTCCAATGTTCTTCGGTGGACTCTTTGACGGTCTCACCAGGCCGAAAAAGGCTCTACTCACTTACGGCATGTCGGAGAAAACAGCCAACTCGCGTGAAGGCCAGATCGTTTATTACGGCCATTCGATGAGGACAAGCACTCTAGGTCTCTTGGTTTTCGTCTTCTATCTCCAAGGCGACCTTGCTGCGGTCGACACAACGATGGCCATCATGGGATTGTACTGCGGTTTTGCCGATGTACTTCTACTTTGGTACCACGGGAATCGCAGCAAAGTTCCTGTACGTTTCCTTAGCGTTTCGCTCATCGCTGCTTGGGGCTTCGCGGGCATGACGGCTGGTCCCGCCATGTAAAGACACTCTATGTGCTCCAAGAGGAATGGCAGAATGCCTTGGAGGCTGCTAGGTACACTAGGGTCAGGTTGCCAGGGGGCAGCATGAAGGGCCAGAGGGACATAGTTCCGCCAATTCAATTTTCCCCCTTTATTTTATTATTTCAGTATTCACATTAAGAGTATTTATTTATTCCAATAACAGTATAGTTCCAACAAGCCACGAAAAAGCTCCCAAACAAAGTAGCAGCAGTAGTCAGGGTGGCGGAAAAAGAAAAAGGCCGGCTAGTTACCTAAACTTTATAATTCTGTGTTCTATATACAGTAAAGTACCGAGCACGGTCACTATTTTTAGATTCAATACCTGCTTACTCTATCGCTTGTGAACCATAAGCGGTATAAGGCCGGCAAAATATAATATTTATAACTCGCAATAAATAAAGCCGGCACTCCTTGTATAAAAAACACATTGTAGCTTCGCAAGGTCCTATAGGGTATACTTAGAGATGCGGATCATAGATGCATATGGAGATAACCCTGGCGGTGACTTTGCTATTAGTATAACTTCATAAGGGCTCATGGCGTCACATCGCGAAGTTCTTGGTGGAACCTGCTATCTACCTGCATCCATTTCCCACACTATTTCCATCTTCCGCGCTTGTCATTTTCCCGATATAACGGTGTAGTTTTGCTTTGCACCCTCAGAATTATTCGAGATGAGTGCCCAGACCACGCAAGGAGGGCTTTGCCATGTAAAGGTAGGCGCATATGTCAGCACTGTTTGTAACAACAACTCGCTCCTTCTACAGGCGTCTTACTCTAATTACCCCACAATGTGTATAGGAAACCATTCATGCCGATGCCGTCGAGTCAGTATTTATAAGCTTTCCTTGGAAGTAATTCGAGAAAAGACTAACGACGTGTAAGACTCAAAACATCCCTAATATTCTCCTTCCTCGCTGGGGGCTTCATACCGAGATAGAAGCGATCCATCGGCTTGCTTAATATCGATAGTTCCACCTTCATGTAACGCTTCAAACGCCTTATCCAACTATTACAGGCATCGCTGCTACTACGTGTCGGTATATAGATAGAATGAACAGAAAAACGGCTCTAATAGCGTCATGGCTACCATTTCCATGAGCGTAGATTAGATGGCATCCAGGTTAATAGAGTAAACTAATGTCAGTGCTTGAGCATGTATCCGATTGGCCATCACCTCTCACGTTGCACAACGTATTGGACACATTGTGAGGGGTAATGTCGTTATATAAAATAACTAATCAACTGAAAACCCAACTGCTCTCAATAACTTCTGGTCTCTCTACAACGCACCTAGGAAAACCACTTAGTGCCCACCTCAGTTCAGTGATGTAAGATTTCCTCTTCTCTTGTGAAACAACACCTCAATAACGGCGCCGCTAGGGCAACCAACCAGCAAACAGACAAACCTGTGCAGCCAGACGGGACAGCAGCACATGTCGAGAGCGAGCCAACCGAAGGTACCAACAGCAACGCACGTAATACCGACGAGCCATACAATGGGAGGAACTTCTTGGCCGATTGTCTCGCATCCCAGTCCTTCGGCAACTATCTCGGAGACACCGACACCGACACAGAAAATGCCAGCCTCCCGCCCCATCGGCGTTGGGTTTGGTACTGCAAACACCGCGCCTGTCCGAAGTACTACTCCGCATGGGCCAGCAAAACCAATTGGCTCCTCCACTTGTACGAGACGCCCGAACACCGCGAGGACAGCACCACGACTACGCGGGAAGGCCGGCTCGAGTTGGCGAAGGCTTGGCGCGAGGAAACTGCGTTCGACTTGAGCGAGCCAAAGAAATTGCCACCAGATTCAACAATCGAGAGAGCGAGACAAACAACAGCAACATTTTCCATGCGAGAGATGAGTGAGCTGTTCTAGGGGTCTTCACAGTTGTTGTTACATTGAGTCTCTAAGTCTAGTGCTGGTTTCCTGTATGGAAGGGAGTCCACAGTGATTCTGGGCCTTGCTACAACTCAAGCATAGACAGCACAGAACAAAAGAACCGCTATAGATACCAAGCTAGTATAGCTTTGTGAAGATGGTTTGGAGACCCTGGTGCAACAACAAGAGTCTAATATGACCCATCCCATTGGACAGGGTGTGTGGCAGAGCTATTCATGAAGCTGAAGCTTTTAATTGTTAGATATATTTAATAATAATTTTTACTGAGGTACATAGGTAGATGTAGGCACAGACATTAAATACCTGTGTATAAACAATACTTACATAAGGTACCTACCCCAGGTACTAACAATTAGACTTGAGTTGAAACGGTTGGCGCAGGTTACATCTACACAAGAGAGCGGCACTTGGCAGGTACGTCCGAACACACGCATGTATCCTGCCAACATCTTTCCGTCCCTGTAATTTCTGTTTTCCCAGTTCTTTACTATTTTCTCTCTCTGCGATCTCGAGTCCGCACTATAAGAAAGCCTTTCGGACGATCACGAATTGTACCTCTGGTCTACCAAAGAGCCTGTAGCAACCCTTCATGATGCTGTCAATCGTTGGCATTGGTATGCGCGCCTTCCTTGTGAGTCTTACCGAGATCTCCAGTCCATAGCCGTCCGCCTCGGAAAACGCTGATCCTTTCTTCTGGTAGCTCCTTGTTGCCTCCGTTGTCCTCGGTCTCTCTATCGCCTTAACCAGACATCAAGCGATTGGCCCCGTCCCTCCACAGACCGGCTTCGGTACGTTCGCAGGAGCTGCTGGATTCTTCGCCTCGGCGCTCGGTATGTGGGGTCTGTGGTTCGATCACATCGACGGCAAGATCTTGATAAGTCTCGATACGTTGGTGTCATTTATCTACCTCGCTGGCGCTGTGGTAGGTTTATTCCCTGCTTGTTACTTCCGAAGCGTGCCATGACCGCAACGTGTACTTGTCTAATATTCCGTTTTTACTGATGCACATCCAGTCCCTCACCATGGCCTTGGAGAGCGTATCAAGTTGCACTGCGATGGACGATGTGTCCCAGTACGACAGATACGTCAACGACATTCTCAATGGTGGTTGTGTTCATACCCACAAGGCACCACTCTGCTTCCATGCAGTTAGCCCCGACGGCAAGGACCTTACCCCAGGTCGCTGCCAGACTGCCCAGGCTGACTATGTCTTCGAGTACATCGGATTCATCTTTGGGATCGCCATGGTGTTTCTGGGCTACGTTCTCAATCGCCGTGGCCGTGGCGGGTCTCCAGCTTCTAACATGCTTTGAACCTAAGTATCGCAGTGTACTAGTAAAGGTAATCTGAGTGGTGATGGGGACGGAAGAGATCACAATAACGGATCAACTACTACGATCCGCGCGGCTCCTACCGGAGAATCATCTTAAGGCTTGCTAAGTTGTTTGGTTTCATGTACATGTTACGAAGTGACGAACGGATGTTAAGGTTGGTCTCAGATAAGTCACAAGATTTGTTCTGGAGAGGTCATAGAACAACGTAATACAGCAAGTGGACAGATAATGATCCCGTGTTTATTTACTTTCTCTGCTTTACCTAATCTCATGGCAAGATAAAATCTTTTTGCGTTGTGTCACAAATGCATGCAAAGGGATTGCTCGAGTGAGCAGACAGCCAAACAATACAATACTTGCCTGGTACTTGATCTTCGTTGCCACGAATGGTGCAGGGCCACCTCGCCCTGGCCCCATGCACTACTTAGGTAAGTAAGCCACTAACTGGGGTAGCTGCCACGGCCCGTGCAGCGGGGTCACCGTGGGGTACAAGTGATCAGCATCTAACACCTGAACCCTGCAGTCAGCTCCAAAACTCACTCTTCCCTGGTCTAGAACATCTAGATACTATATTCCCTCCCAGCCTTACACTGTTACCCTGCTCATAAGATCACCACTTAAATATAGCTTTTGTCTCACCCTATTTCCCTTGATGCTCGAAACCACTTGCTGAGATGGCGGCGCTACCAAAACTCGTCAGTGCCTCTGATGAGTCGGGCATGCTCTGCATCTACGATGACGACAACAAGCCCAAGGTCAAGCCCCGTAGCTATGCTCGCGAGATCCTCGACATCTTTTTGCCAGCGGGCTATCCGCATACCGTGACACGTGATTACACGCCCTACCAGATCTACGTGAGTTCTTTGTTCTATCATTATTATACTGATAATACCAGTCACCATGGGTGCATTACTGGTCACCTACAAGTCGATATACTAACACACCGACCCGCGATACAGGACTCTCTCCAGGCCTTTTCTAGTACCATAGCCGGATTGCTGTCCTCGCGGGCGGTACTGCAGGGCTTCGGCGTGGGAGATGCAGCGTCCTCAGCCACAGGCGCCGTGCTATTGACAGTCCTACAGGAGTCGACAGGTCGGCTCGCCACGATCATGTTCGCACACAGGCTCGGCCGGGCTATTGAGCCGGAGTGCAAGTACTACCGGTTCCTCGCCGACATCTTCAACGACTCGGCCATGTTCCTCGACGTCCTCTCGCCCGCGCTGCCGGGCCCCGCCAAGGTCGTCGCACTCTGCATGTCCGGGGTGCTGCGGGCGCTATGCGGCGTCTCGGGCATGTCTGCCAAGGCGAGTCTCAGCGCCCACTTCGCGCGGTCCGGCAACCTCGCCGAGCTCAACGCCAAGGACGGCAGCCAGGAGACCGTCATCAGTCTCCTCGGGATGCTAGCGGGCAGCGTCTTCGTGCGCTTCGTCCAGGGCCGGCTCGCCGTCTGGCTCTGGACAGTGACGCTCGTCGGCCTCCATCTGTGGACCAACTACCAGGCCGTCCGCTCCGTGCAGATGCGCACGCTGAACAAGCAGCGCGCCACCCTTCTCTACACCGAGTTCTCGCGCAGCGGCGGCATCCTCCGGCCCGATCAGGTCGCTGCCAAGGAGCGCATCTTGCACTGGAAAGCGCCTAACATCGATTTTGCGCGCAAGCCACCGGCAATAGGGGAGATCGCCACTCCTGACCTGCTCGCGTTCCGACATACCGAGTACATCATCGTCGCTGGGAGAAACGGCCAGAAGATATACCTCAAGGAAGGCGCCACGACCATCAGTGCCATCGAAGCCTGGCTTGCCGCTCTGGACGGTCCGCGATCGGCTGTCAATGAAGAGTTCTGGAAGGCTGTCGAGAGCGCCGGGTGGGACCTTGAGACGGGGGCGATGGAGACGGGTCCCGCCGTACGGATCGTGGTCGAATGAGAAGAACTAACAAGAGTGTAGGATTATGTACGAGGGAAGTAGAGCAAGCAACACCGCACGAGTTTTGCTATGAGATTTGTACAGTAGAGATGCTGCCTGCATAAAATTGATGCAGCGAAGGAGCCATGCCTTCATGATGTATACCTAAACGCCTTGCCTTTCCTGCCTTTCTATTTACGACATGCGTATTCATTCCCCCATGTGCTCCCATGCGTGTGATACATTAGTTATACAGCGTATTTACAGTCCAACTCACCAACGAGGAATCCTCTCCCTGTTGTCTCCTCGATGCCCCAGTTCTACCAGGCTTGAGTGCTCGAGGATTCGCTAGTCTACGCAAGCCCAGCGGCCCGGAAAGCCCGCATCTTGACGCCCTCCCACGAGTTCAGCTTGGGGCGCACGTCGAGGTAGAAAGACAGCTTCCCGCCGGCGCCGTTGCTCGCATCCCGACCGGCGTAGAAGTCGATGACGTACTCGATCTCCTTGCCGCAGCGGTCGACGACCCAGTCGTGCCGGTCGAAGGGCGCCTGGTACCCCAGGAAGGTGTTGAAGCGCGCCTTGGGCGACATCTGCGTGCTGAGGCCCGAGAAAGAATGCAGTCGCGGCCCGCCGCAGCTGTGGATTGTTAGCTTGATGAACGAACGCGGTGCTCAGATCAATCGTAGGAGAGGGCAAATCACCTGCTCCCTTGGATCCACGGCCCCTCCCACGCCTTGATCTCGGCCCACGCCCGCTCGTTGACGGCGTTGTGGATCGGCACCACGGTCCGCATGTCCGCCGCCCGCGGATCGTGCCCCTTGCGCTTCATCGCCTCGAAGAACATCCGCTCCGACGGGTAGATCCAGTTCCCCGTGGCTCCGTCCGCGCCCGTCTCCTGCTCGTTGTTCGCTGGCGGCGCGTGGTCGCTTCTGCTTTGTGATATCCCTGGGCTCATGGATGTTCGTGGGATTGTGGAGACCTCGCGGTCGACGCCGAGGTGCTTTGGCGCGCCTGGGGCTGTCGCTTGTGAGGGAGAGGGAGAGGTCGTGGCTGTGGATGAGAAGAAGGGGAGGCGGGGTAGGTAGGAACTCCATGAGGAAGACGCTTGGGGTGATGTCGATGGCATATTCGCTGGTGCTTCTGAGGCCGCGCGGGCTTGTTGCATCCACACTTCGCGCGCCCCGTGGTCGACGGGACAGCTATCTGCGCTTTGCGTCCTCGTGTCGACGCGCGGGTGTGACGGTGGGAGGGCTGCGGCGCTGGGGGACTCGGATGCGGCCTTCGCCTTCTCGAGCCAGGCCTCCCTGCTCTTGTGGTCTACCGGGCAGGTCGCCGGCTGTTGGGCATCGGCGGACATGGCGGTGCTTGTCGGGGGAGTGCGCGGCGGAGAGGAGGCGTTGTCGCGTCGGCGGTGGTCGAGGAATATTTGGTCGATGATGTCGTGCAGCATGGTGGGCTGGTCTGGTCAACTTTTCTGACCCGGGTCTGATTAGGTTAGTCTGGTCGTTGCTTTAGTGTAGAATTGCGAGCGGCGCGATGCGGTTTCGTGGTGGGGACCTGACCTTGCCGCTTTTTGGAGCTTTAATTGGCGTCTCTTAGGGCTTAGATTAGGGGTCTTCTCCCGGGTAACTTGGCTGAGCCTGAATTGGGTGTGCCGAATCCTCTGTCCCGTGCCTGACTTCTCTTTTGTACCGATTCTTTCAAATTTCACATTCAATTCCGGGCATTGGTAGAAAATTCAATGAATAGTTTGCTAGCTAGTCACAAGACTAAGGGGGCCATTGTCTCCTATTTTGTAAGATTGTAGTATTCTCGTAGAGCACCGCTATTCCGGATATTCTCTAACTCCGCTTGTCATAATTCAATTAACTCATTCTAAACGCTTTTCTGGGAGAAACAACTTGTGAATCAACAACCTTAGGAAAAGAGCCTGTCGAAAAATCATTCTGCAGTACCTGCTCACCAACTTATTAGCAGACAGTTGGGTGATCTAGTGCCGGTGCTCGCAGTAACCTAACTTACTGCCATATCTCCGCGACTGACATGATAAGGATCAAGGTCGATAGGAACGAACGAATGGTCTCTGAGAGAGGCGGCATTATGATTGGATGTCGCAAGTTAAGAGTGCGCGCAGAACTTGATTCTGAGAACACTGATGTTAGCATAGGGTTCGCTGCCTAAACTGCAATGATTATGAAAAGTCGATCAATGAGGGTGTCGATGATATCCGGGTAATAATATGCCATTAGAAGTGTCTGTATCCCTTTCACTCGGTGTTTGAAGTCGTAATAAAATGCATCGCGACAAGCAGGAAATAAGGCAAATAGAAAACAGTAAAAGTTAGTCAGCTAATACCGTTCATGTGAACTAACCTTCGAGAACAACACCAAGGACTTGAAACAATCCGAAATTACGATCTTGTTAGGCTGACCAAGTTGAAGCACGAGGACTTTCCCCCAATCATATAATAATATCCCGGTATCCCAGTATCCCAGCGTGGAAGAGTCACTCTTCCTCGGGAGGTTGTGGTGGAAGTTGGGGGAGCCTAGAAATTAATGAGCCGGTGACTACTTCTATGCAGCAACCTCATTAAAGCATTTTCAATCACTTACTTTTGGGTGTAAGATCTTTCGATGTTCCTCGGGACTTCGTCGGGCTGTTGTTGGATTTCTCCTAGTCTCGTTTTATGAGTGGCTATTCGACGTCCAAGATGTATAACGCGTTTTAGAATAGAAATTTCTCTAAGTTCAACCTCTTCTGCTCTCTTTTGGGCACGACGTACTTTCTTTTCAGCAAGATATGCTTTGTGTTGAGTAAGACGAGCTAGTTTTATAGCAAGACGGGTTATGTCTTGAGAACCACGGGCTATGTCGCGAGCATTACGTGCATCCTCTTCGGAATTTGCTAATTCTTGTTTAAGGTGAAGGAAGTATCCTATGACGACAATAAGAAGTATGAATTTAAGTGATTGGTAGGCTGAAAGCCCTTCTCCGAGAGTGACGACATCGGCCATGGTATTAGTAACATCCACGGTGGGGGAGTTAATGTTGGCTTGATCACAGCTGCTGAGAGTAGTATTATATGAAAATGCTAAGGAGAATGTCCATGAAGAGAGAAAGACTGAAGAAAGCCTATCTCCCATAGCGTATCTGATCCCGATGGTGTTGCCTTTCACATGCTGCGGTTTAAATACGATGGAAGAAAGCAAGAACGGCCTGATGTTGGGGCTGCTCCTTCTTCTGCGCTCTTCTACTTAGAGTAGAATTGATGTCATCGATAGCACCGGATTGAGGGTATTTCATGAGCTGGAAACGCCTGAGCAATGACCTAATTAAAGTTCTTATTCACCCTGCAGAAACTTGTCAGTAGCATTCCTTGAGTCAAAACATGCCTTGTCAATGAAATAGCATGCGCCAAGTGTATCCAGCTCGAATCTAGCTTTCTAGGTTAGATTCAAATGGTAAACTTAAGTTTAAAACATTTAGATTTCTGATGCAATACCAAGTATTATGTAGATATGACCTGAATACATCTATGGATCGGAAAAATAATCGCGTCTAAAGAAGAATGCTTCAATATGTTACACCATGAGTATAAAAACGCTTGCAAACACGGAGAGACCAAGTAGACTGCCTCCCAGCCGTACGCTTCCAGCTCCACTATCTCCATCCTTATCACCACCATTATCACCACCATTATTACCACTGCTGCCACCGCTATCGGTATTATTACCCGTGCCGTCGCCGTCATTCTTATTTTTGCTGCGGTACTCTAGGGAACCCCTTCCACCAGTCGAATTAGTGACGCAACCAGCATCTCCCCAAACCGCGTCCTTGGCATCTGCCCAAGTGCTGCTAGGATCCACGATGTTCTTGGCTGTATAGAACAATCGGCAATCGGAGGCCTGGTAGTCGAATTGCAGAGGCAGGTGGTCAGCGCCCTCCTGGTACGCGTTGCGGAGGTTGAAGCCTCCGCCGTAGACTACCAGCGGCAGGTTGCTAAGGCCGATGGGCGCAGCGTTGTTGGCAAGTGCGATTTGGTCCTTCGTGAGGAGGGAGGGGTCGTTGACCACGAGTCTTGCTGCGACTGCCACATCGTTATCAATATCGGAGAACTCGTACGCTTGCGCGCCTCTCACACCACCCATGGCTTGCATCGGCTCGGTCCGCGGCCGCCCGCCGAAGGTCAGCGCACGGACCCCGCCGACGTTGGTCATTAGGTTGACGAATGTGGTGCAGGTCGAGGAGCAGAAGCCATCAGTGATGATGAGGATGTCCTCCGGGGCATAAGGTTGAGTGTTGTTGACGGCGATGCCACCGAAGCCCCTAATCGGACCGTTGTTGGAGTTGAGAACAGACAAGAGAGTGTAATTGAAGTTGGCATAAAGCGAGGTAACGTTAACGCCGAGCTGGATCTCTCCTTTCAGGAAGTCCTCAGCGGACGCGAATCCCGCGTCCTGGGTGGGGTTTACGAAACCCTGGAATTTGAAGGGAGACGTTCCAGCTGTTGTAGCCGGTACATCCTGATTAGCCAGAACTAGGAGATCTGAAGCGTCGTGACGGCGAAGTCGGGTGGCCGAGTATGGAAACTTGGAGGGGAAGAAGAGCTTGAAAAGATCAAAAGCGCGAGCAATATCTCCACCAGGATTCCTAGAGAGGTCGATGATAAGCTTTGTGCGCCCGTTAGAAATAGCCGTGTTCACGATACGTGTAGCTGTTTGAGCAAAGACGAGATCCTGGTTAGCAGGGAAACCGGAGCCTCCCGCAAAGGTAGGTATAAACATAACTGTGGTCTCGTTGTCGAGTGCATATCCACTGATCTGGTTGTAGGGGTCGCGGATAATAGGCTTGGGAAATCCCACGGGACCAGCTGTTGCGGTAGGGCGGACTGCCGGATCACCAGCGCGCCTCATAGGCATCCCTCGTCGGGGTATCGTAGGCGTCCCTCGCCGTGAATTGCTCGGATCGTTCTGGATGCACGCGGCTCTGAAAAGGGCCGTAGACGATGACACGACCGGGAAGTTGTTGTATGAGGCCAGTGTGGCAAGGCTAATTGTCGAGCCATTCTTGAGTTCAAGAGTGGTATTGTCAGCACCCGGCCAGAGTCCGCCATCCGACGTAAAGGAACCCCAAAGCGACAATTCGTTCGAACCGACACTAGCTATTGCCGCAACTGAGACGAAGAGTGTATTCCATCGTGCATCCGGGTCTTGGTTTCCCTGAAAATCGGCAATTTTCTCTAGATAGCTGATCACATCTTGACCGTTGATAGTTGTTACAGGCGAGACAGCGGTGCTTCCCGATGCAAGATCCTCCGCATCAGCTCCCACATAGATTTCGGGTATATTTCGGCCATCTTCCGACACAGAAATAAGGCCAATTTCTTGCCGCTGGAAGGCAAAGGGCGCAAGTGAGCAAGGAGTAATGAAAAAATGACCGTCATTCGCTGATCTTATTAGGTTTTCGATGTCGAGGTCGAACTCATATTGGTTTGTGTAGGCAGTGTTGCTAATCTTATCCAGACCTCCCAGAATGTCAACGGCGGGTGATATATAGGTATCCGGCGGGCTCTTGAGGACTTCCAAGGTGGACTGGAACTGAATATATTTCCTAATCTCGGTAAGAAATGTGCCTGCTCTCGTAGAATCGAACGGCAACGACAAAAGGCAATTAAGTGCGGCATTGCCGTCAATAATTCCCGATGAGCTCTCTTGCACAAGCTGCATCGCTGTAAAACAGTCATCTTGCGAGGTTTGGCGGCCGTCTAGGACAGCGCCCCATGCCAAGGGGAAAAAAATAAAGGTTGAAGATATCAACATAATGCTTAAAGGAGTGTGAGAAGATAGAAAAATATAGTTCAGATATCGAACTAAGTCATCTACCTGTCAATGTCTCTTAAACTCATTTATAATGCTCTAAGTCCACTCATTATTCTTGCCTACTTGATATCAGTGTAACATGTAGCTTTTATATTGTTATTAAAAGTATGCATAATCGTAGGACTTGATGGAAAATTTCTTATGGGGGCTTGGTGTCTGATATGTTCACCGATCATGATGAGAATGGACTTTGAAATCCGCGCTAGGCGCTGACACTGCCCTTTCTGTTGTCATGGGGCGTAGTAATTACCCCTTGTTTGGAGTTTTGTTATCTACGCGCGTGTGCGTATGGGGATGGAGGATGAGAGGATGCATATAGGGCGTTTGAGGATGGCGAGGTAAATCAGTCTAGCTGCTGTCCCAGAAACATGGAACTGTATGGGAAAACATACAGTAGGTTGGTGGGCCGTCGCTAGCTATAGCATTGAGGAGGTCATAGTTCATCAACTGATGCGTTGTAGTGCAAAGGATCAAGATAGTGCCCCCCGTCAGGGTCGGCAAATGTTCCGGCCGGCGACAGTCCCTTGGCCGCAACATGTGATCTGTTTCATTCTTTTAATAATCACCAATCTGGGGATGGAGGATTCTCAGCTGGATAACATTAGAGCTGGATTCGTATCAGCCTTGTATCAGCTGTATAACCTGCAGGGGTTAAAGGGGTTAAGGGGCTTAGCGCGCGCCACAGCGGCAAAGTGCATATTCGACTTGAGGTCTAGCCAGAATCTTCAACTGGGTACCGATCACGTGTAAGGTCGGCACTATATTGGGGTTTTCAACGGATATCCGGTTCTGGTTAACGGGGTGGGATATAGTAGAAGTTCGGACGGAACAACTTTCGTGCACATCACACGATACATCGAACAACAGTTGAATAGCCCTAGTAAATCGATCGCCTAGATCTGATAAATGGCCCCGCCTTCTCAGCCGCAAAACCGTCAGATCTAACAGGCAGCAGGGATTGCCGCGACCGATGAACTGGTAAGTTGATTCTTTTACCTACCGGTACTAAGGTTGTTGGTTGTGATAAAAAAAAAACGCCTCTTCACTGTTAGATGCCATATTTCACCTTGAATGTTCTCGGAGCTGTCCTAAACTGTAATTATCATAATCACCGTAATAAGCGAGACTCTCATTGATGCAGAATTCGGCAGCCAATTCAAAGACAACGTCAGTTCTCTCATAGAATTTTGCAGTCTTGGTTTATTCCTTGACCCCGCATTCGCAACGAACCTTGGCATCAAAGCCGCTGTGTTAAATGAATTAGCTCATAACTTCCAATTCATGCATTCGGAGTATAATATGATTGGCCCAATTATGATTACCTATTTTATTTTGCTATGACGATCATGAACCTAAGTAAAATTATATTGCCTTTCTTGCTGCTGTTTCTTACCGTTGTTTACATCTATTTTGGGTCATTTGCATATGATTATGTAATTATTACCGCTATTAGGAAGATCGTCTTCATTGTCCTTTCTGTCCCGACTGGAATCTCATATCATTCCGCCCTTTCGGTGACCGAGTTGTTCTCTTTGACATGATTTTGAGCATCCGTCCTCGTTTAATAGCATCGCGGGATGGTGAGTAGCTTCTTTTCAAGGCATCCGGCAGCATCTGCTAGAAATAAACGGCGGTACATGCTAGCATAGCACGCACCATTAGCAAATGATCTGCTGTCAGATCCTAGCTCAAGATCCCAATCTGTAATAGCACACATCAGGATCGGGATCATCAGGGTCGGTCCTGGATACCCCCTGTAACCATATCGTGAGCGCGCTTTGACCAAAAACCCCAACTACATAGTGTTTTGAAACTTAGGTTTGCAATCTTTCAGCTAGTTGATTATAGAAATACTACAGGCAAGAGAGGATTGTGGCATGGCAAGTCAAAAGGGGGCATTCACATAACAACCAAAGTGCCCTCGATCCGAATTCCCAGGACCCGGCCAGTATTGGAGGATGGAGAAGGCCCCGTAGGCAACGAACATACTGTACGGGATGTGGAGCCCGGAAGCCAGGAAAGTCAACACAAGTGCTTAACGAACGAGTTAATTGTTGGGGGTGCGGGGTTTGGTCAGCAATAAGACGAAAGGGTTCTAGATAGTTAGACTATAGGCGAATAGACCTACCTACTAATGCATCTCCGATACCGAATGCCCGACCACCCTTGGATGCGTCCAGTTCCAAAGACAGCATTTATACGGTACGTTTGTTAAGTCTACATAATTAGCCCGGGCGCTAGCCTTGAAGGAGACGAATCGCTCCTCGCAACAGCAGAACTATCAACATCGACCCCACCAACAACATCGAGGCTGCATACTCTCACCAATGCCAACCATACCAACAGCACCAACAGTGCATCGGAGAGCGGGAAGGATCATGACCTAGAATCTGACCGAGGTTAGAGGGGACGATCCCGATTGGGTACGGTCGGAGGTAGTTAGTCAGGTTAGTGCATGGTCATGGCGTCTACAGGCCTCGTAATCTGTCTGGATTGCCACAGCCAAGCACCAATAGTACCTATTGTGAAGCCAAGAGATATCGACCGTTAGCAGATTCCGCCTATTTAAGAAGAGCAGGAGGCACAGAGTATTGATATGTTTCTAGCTATCTTGGTGGTTTACACTGCTCATATACTTTGCAGAATACACAATCTCACACTTCGCCGCGTCACACTTCACATCTCTCCAAGTAAACAATGTAAGTCATACTATGAGGCCGGGTCGCTCCCCTACGTATATGAATCCATCTAATACTGTCGCGAAGATGTGTGTCATCTACACCACCTACTATAGTTGCGGCCATGTCCGAGGGACGCGAAGGGAGGCCTGCCCCAGGGCGGCTTTCTGTAACCCAACCTACGAAGATGGTGACACGAGCATCACAGCCTGTGGTTCTACTGCATGCCATATGGCTCTGCCGCCGCACTAGGTGCCACCACGAGCACCTTTCCCACCCATCTATCACACCTCACCGAAGTTATGATGTATATCATTCCGGGCATGGGAAGGGAAACTAGTATCGACGTTGCGGTACACAGCATACGAGCACAAGAATGAGCTCAACGGCTACCTAAAGAAGTGGCTCGACGTCATGACAAGCCCGTGGATCTTGCAAATGTTGCAAATGGTGGTACCATAGCCTGCTATGGAAATACCCCGAGGAAACTCACCGCGGCGCTGGACATCGGCGTCTAGAGATAGAGCCTGATTAGCACTGGCTCACGCTAACTCCGGATGAACCCAATCATTCGGAGCTTACGATGGAAATGACCTTTTCTTTCACATGTATATGTCCCCCGCTTTCGGCCTCAGTTGAGCGTTAGGTTGCCAAGAATATGTCGATCAGTCACCTATGGGGATGGGGACCATCATGGTTGCGCGAAGGAGCCCAAATTCCTTCGTAAGCGGTTCTAGCTATACGCGCACTGTACTCTCTGTTATAGAGGAGGCCTCAAAACAAACTTAGTTAATGCGAATGATCTGGGAAGGGTGTCACTATACACCTTTCTACAGAAATAATAGCCAACTTCATAATGTAGGCAGCCAGATTTATAAGTATTGCCACCTGCCACTATTGTATACTCATTCTCACTCCATGTGCTCGATTGATAGGCCTATCTACTCCGTATATACAAAGCTAAGCCACGCTCCCTGACAGTAATCCCTGCAATCGCTGAATTCTACGTAGGCTTAACCGAACTAGGAATGCAATCTAGCACGCTCTAGGCCGGTCTCTGAAGGTCATGTACAAAACCAGCAAATGCTCAATTGTTAAACCCATAAATTTGAGTATTCTTGGCGATCACCCCAAAGTAGTCCAAATCGCCTCCGATATCCATCGGATTTCACGCCCACCACTTATCTAGTTAAAAGAAATGATCACAGTTGGTAAATGAAACAGCGACATATTGTTGAATTGAATTGAATTGAAAATCACCCGAAACTCTTATCTTTTACGAGCCCAAGGCGACTCATACTATAAACCAGTGACATTTGGGGTATCAAACCCGACGATACGTTGTATCAGACTTGAATATAGAATGTGAACAGCAAGGGTGTTGTCTCCCCGATATCTACCGATCTTAGCTCTCTTCCTTCTCTCTGGAAAGTATTATCGCTGAGTCGTCGAAGGTATATGCCTACAGACATCGCTAATTCCCCATTATATCCAAGGCACATAAAGTATCTCTCTCCCATTGGATAGATAAGATGTGTCACGCAAATCCACTCTGTCGTCATATATACCGGGTATGGGGAAGGCACGCTGGCGATATTGCTATAGCATGCATTCCAACCAGGCTCGCGTGGTAGGGCTCCCAAGGAGCTGTTTGACGGATCACCAATTTGGTCGTGCCACGCAAGGATGCTGAGATCAGATGTTGAACCCATGATTGCTGCCACTAAACGGTGAAATGCCGATTGCCAGCCTTCTCCATAATTAGGCATCATGTTGATTCCGAATATCACCACAAGAGAGTATGCCATGTCTTCCTCTATCTCGCCGAACAGTCCTGTAGCCCATGAAAGTCTAGCTGCGACGGAGTATTCGTGCAGCGGAACCCATCCCATTAGTGCGTCGAGGGGTATGTCAGTGACTTGTGAAACCTCCAGTTCGAAAGGGTTGAAGGGATGACCTGATGGCTTTCTCTTTTGAAATGTGTTGATTACCTGGTATTCACGGTTGTAAAAGATCAATTTCTTGCTCGCTAGGAGTGCTTGCACCGTCCAGGTCTGCATAAACCATTTGCAAGGGCAGCCATACTGGTTGACGTATAGCGCGTCGGTATCAGCAGATCCCATCTGGCCATCTGGCAGGAAAACCAGACATATTTTGGCTTTCGCGTACCATTGGTATCTGGAGCCAACGTTCTCGACCAGGTCTTCAGGGCCGACACAACAGTAATCAACCCACATGTAATCGCAGCCTTGTGTTTTGGCGCATCTGCCGGCGTCCACAAGTTTCCGGAAAGCGGATTCTTCGGCGCCGTGGATATTCTCGTATTTGAAGTCACAACACTTTTGGAAGGTGAAATCGTCATCTTCTTCTACCCAATTGACGTCACCGGCTGGCGAGCCCCTCGCTGCAACACTCGGAGTCAGTTATAGCCACTTTGAGCGTGATTTATGGGAGTTTCGGAAGCTTCTAGACATTGTCTTGGTCAAAAAGAAACATTTGCGCCCTAAAAGCTGCCAAAACAACAAGAAAACAACTCCAAGAATTACTTACCAGCGCAAAACATGGCATACTTTGGAGTTGGAGAAACTTTGTCGCCATCAACGAATTTGATTTCGCAATGTTCGAGAAGGGGCTCAAGTTTAATAAGTCGAAACATAGTGAATTTCACGTTCGTTTGCGAGGTGATCGTAGAGATGATGGAGTGAAGTGAGAGGTTGGGGAGCACTGGTCGAAGCTTTGATACTAGCGATGGAAGATGAATGAATAGATAGGAGATATGCTTCAGTTTCTTTTAAAATCCTACGGCAATTTTCTCTCGGCTTACTAACTGCAGTTGTTTGTTCTCATTCATCTTCACCAGTGCTGTTCAACCACGTGTTTTTGTTTTTTGTTATTGTTTGTCCCATGTAGAGGGAATTCTATCATGCAACACCCCTTACCTCAAGCCATCTCAGTAACTCAATATTCTGCACCTATCACATCGGTTGAAACTGCATGGTAACATCCCGTTTTCCCTTACATCGACCTAGACTAGTTAAAACGACATCTCACAGGTTAAATTCGAGGTCTTCATGATCGGTGCTAAGAAACCAATTAAACGAGGATGATTTGGCTTTGGAGAATGATTCATGAAAGCAAGGGACGAATCGACTATCAAATCATAGGATGGGCTGGGGGAGGAACCTGAACTTTCCAAACTAACTCGATTCACCTAACATCCTTCGATATCCCTGGAGTTTTGATATTGAGAGGCGAGTCAATCATGATAGCCTGGCAATACGTAGGACAATACTTACCGGCCGCGTTGTGGCTGGGTAGGGAAATAAGTCTAATTAATAATTAGTAATTTCACATATATTGGGTTAAGGTCATTTATAAAGGCATAAAATTGTAAGGGGGGGTTGGGGTCACGGTCTCGCATAATCTAACGGACATTTATAATAGATGCCTTAGGTAATACTTAAAGAAACACCCTGAACATTGTAAACCTTACGGCCTATGCACACCCCTATTGCAGCACGGTGGCTGTTGACGAACCGACACGTATCATTATTAATGATATGTTTACGTAAGCTAGCATGCAGAAACCAGAGTGCACCCTTACTCAAGCCCCTACGTGACAATACATTTTCATGCTTAGGTCTACTCAAACACCCCAAGCCAGCATGGTTCTGCACAAGGCTGGCGAAGGGACTTTGTTTAACAGTACGGAGTTCAAGGGGAGTTGTTCTCACGTTAGGGATAGATATGAAACTGTCTTGAGGCCGATGATATGCGGAGTCAACATCAGCCACTCCCGAGGTCAACACATCTACATACGGCTATGTACTACTAATTGGACTCTCAAGACTACTGTGGTAATTTTACTATACGTTCCACCTCAAGATTTTAAGACTTTCAAAGCCAGCGGTCCCACTAACAGCCCTGGGGAACTTTTCTTTTCATCCGGAAGAGGCAGCCACGTGGCAGTTATTTACTGTTACAAAGGGCCTGATTGGCTTCTTGTCAGCCGTGTAATCCCCCCCTCCCGGGTTGCACATAACCCAACTCGTCGCTCATATCATTCTCATAACATACTACTATCTAGCTAACCACCAAACCAACCCTACCCAGACAAGCTCCGTCAGTGGATGAGTTGAATGTGGTCCTGCAACCATTCACACCTAACTACCAGCCCCCTGCTAATCTTACTAGGATATTGTCTCGCAGATAGACGACCTGAGCATGCAGACTGGACCGCACAGAGAGAGCGCGTCGATTACCAAGATGGCTGTACAAGATGACTGCGCCGATGAGCTTCTATAGTGCGGCGCGGAGAACAATAGCGGGGCTCGCGCAACCTCACGTGTCAAAGACCCAAGATAAACCTACACTTTGCAATACTTAGTTTCCGACACGACACGACGGATAGCATGAGAGCTCGGCATGAACGCGTTTCTTTTCAAAGTAGGTATAACTAGCACGAAATCTCTATATGCCCGGTCACGTAATTCATTCCCACACCAAGCCTCACGCCAGATGCTGCTCCGTCTTGACGGGACCCTCACCGACGCCCGTCTGTATGATCCTGCTGACGCCGCCCTGGACCAGGGTAGCCACGGCCTCCTCGAGCTGGACGCCGCCCGAGGCGTACGACTTGGCCTGGTCCTTCCACCCGTCGGTGCTCGGGAGCAGGTTGTAGAAGGTGCCGACGACGGCGGCGGTGTCCTGCTCGAGGTAGTACACGACGCAGTTCGGGCCGGCGTCAAAGGTGTACGCGGCAATGGTCTTGCCGGCGGCGGCGTTGATGGCCTCGACGGCGCGGACGGCGGCCCGCGAGACGTCGTTCATGTAGTAGATGGGCGGGTATGTGTCGGCGCAGGTCGAGTGGAACGAGTTGGAGTCCTTCATGGTGACCTCGGCGAACTTGGCAAAGTCGCGCGCCGCCACGGCCTCCTCCATGAGCGCCATGTGCTTGGGCACAACGTGCGTGATGCGCTCCTTGAACAGATCTGACGTCGCCACCGTCTGCTGCATGCCCGACGTCGAGCTGACGCCCTTCTTGGCGGCCGAGGCGACGAGCACCAGCGCCCGCATCTCGGGCCAGTGCGACGCCGGCGCCACCTGCACGGCCTTGGAATCTAGCCCGTCGGCCTGCGATCCCATCTGCCATGCTACATACCCGCCGAACAGACTGCGGCAGGCCGAGCCGCTGCCTTGGCGCGCAATCAGCGAGAGCTCGGTCGGCGAGTTGGGCAGCTGGTAGAGGTCTGCGATGGCGCGGACGAGCGCGGCGAAACCGGCCGCCGACGAGGCGAGGCCGGCGGCGGTAGGGAAGTTGTTCTCGGACACGATCCGTAGCGGCATTGACGAGAGCTTGGGTAGCGAGGCATCCTTCTCCTCAACGGCGGCACGCAGAGCCCGCAGCTCACGCAGACAGGCCTGGGTCCGGGCCCCCGAGATGTCGGAGGGGGCGCCGTTGAGGGTCAGGGTGTCCTCGCCCGTGTAGGAGCTGGAGCAGGTGGCAGTGGTTAGGGTGCGGAGGTCGGCCTGTGACAGCGTGACAGACAGCGACGAGTTGGTGGGCAGATTTAGCTTCGCATCCCGCTTGCCCCAGTACTTGACGACGGCGATGTTGACGGGCGCCGTCGTGCTCGCTCGGTAGATGTCGGCCATGGTGTGCTGCTGTTCTGCTGTTTTCCTTGCCTTTTCTTTTCCTGCTCTATTTCCCTTCTGCTCCTTTCGTTTTCAGGTTTCAATGGCAACCGTTTTGCTATATGCAGAAAAAAGGGCAGATAAAAAAAAAGGTTGTGCTGGGGAAGCAGGTGGGTTGGTGGTATAATGAGGAGGAGCCGTAGTCAGCAATCAGCATTTGATATTCTACGCTGTCTTTGGAGGGGCTTCGACTGGACGAGGGGTCCCGATGGCGGGGTCAGCGCCCATCCTCCAGGGGAGATTGTGGTCGCATTTCTACCCTATCAGGCGCCTTCGTCCTCCGCTAAGCTACTCTGGGTGCTGTGCATTAGCGGGCAGCCATGACGGGCTTCATTCTACAGCAAACCCACCAGCCTGGGCTGTCACTAGTCCGAACTGGGGCGACCAGCGGTGATATCGGCCTTGCCTGAACGGGAGCTGGCCGACTTCACTTCACCATGCTAGCTTCCACATCATGACACAAGGTGAGACGAAGGATCACCCTAAGTACGACGCAACAATCTAAACTACCAGCGGACAAGCTATAGTTTCTTGTCAATAAAATGTATATTTGGCAACTACTCCAGGTCCAATTGGAATCTTTACTCAGCCTCATCTGCAGGTGAGTGTGAGAGCCCTGGGCATCGCTCCATCAATCCAAATCTACTCCAAACATCGACATCTTCCGTATCTCAAGTTGGCCCTCTAACACATATCCAAGCAAGTAAGCCAGCAAATGGCATGGGATAATGAGAAATAAGCTGATGATATATCCACTCACCAACACTGAAATGTTTGCTCCCAAACGCCTTGGAAGGATCCGTTATGCGACAACCATATTGGCAGTTCGCCCCCGATTCATATCATTAAGTATGACCACGAGAAGATTGCTTGTTAGTCTTAATTGGGGATATATCGCAACGTCGTGTGTTCGTTTAGTTTCAGTTTCACTGCACATTTGCACATGAGAAACAAAGGCATACCATTTTAGTTTTACCACCTACCCAACAGACTTCTTCCCAGTCTTTATGGTAAAGATGCCAAACCATTGAGACAAAGCAGCCCCGTGACCGCCAGCCCACTATCTCAGGCGCAGAATATACCCTTCACCAACCCCCCTTAAGATCTCCTTGTGGAACAGGAACTACGAGTTTTCGAGGAGCATCGACATGATATTCCCGCCAGTGTCACACGGACAAGGCCAGGTGCCCACGCCTGCCAGCCTTCTGTCCAGACATACAGTCTCCCGTCAAGACATACAGCCTCGAGGAGCCGCAACCATTGGTCGGCAATTATCACGGGACTCGTAAAAGCCATAGGAGCTTCGTATTGCGGACTAGATCTGAGACAGCCAAAGGAGGGGTAATGGCCAAAGACCTGAGGCACCAACCTTAGGGCCGTCTATAAATACGAGGCGAAGGGCGAGGTTACATCGAAGGATGTATTTGGAAGGCAAGGACCCTTTAGATCCAAAGAGAATTATTAGCTGAATAGAACACTGTTCCAAGCCCTTGTTACATAAGCCCTTGCCACAGCCAGTCACCAGCGCAGGCACATTCGCGATCCTCTTCAGATTTAGCGGGAGCAGTTTCACATTCCGCATTAGCAGGCGTCCGGTTGCCGACAAAACGAACATCACGACAAGTAAAGACTTGAGGACGGCGTGCCGTAGCCGGAGCTGCTGCCCAGGGTACTATCATACGCGATAACGTTGTTGGTCATTTGCATGCTAGAGAGCCGCTTCACAAGTGTCGCATTGGCCCGGCTCCGGACTCCCTCGCTCCGGGCCGGAGAATGACGTGCTGTGCCACGATCGCGCTCGCAACGACCTCATCTTTCGGTAGATCGTCCGGGCCCCGGAGAGGTAGTCTGTACCACGACGTGGCAAGCACGTTGAATAATTGCCCTTAATAGGTTCCTGGCACCGCAGCTCCTTGCTTCTAGGTATAAGTAGGGTCCTAAGCCAGTTGTCGGGCCGCGTAAGAAGGGATTGTGATTAAGGGCTCAGAAGGATATTCAAATTGCAATAATCTTCTATGTAGCCAAGAGGGCCATGTAGATCTATGGCTCCCCTTCTACAGCGCGGGCGATCTACAATCTTCTGCCTGCCTCGCCCAATCGCCGGCAACGCTAAATCATGCAGCAGCTTATCTTAGAAGATCGGGTCGGATTAGATCAGATCTTAGTATCACAAGGCATAGAGACAAAGAGACTCCTGTGTATGTATCTAGGTTAGCCTCACGTAGCCTTGAGACCCCTCGTGCAACAACAAGAGTCTATTGCCTACCCTATACTGGACCCTGGTTTATGACACTTAGAATATAATCTAGTTGAGCCCGAACTAACTTGATCTACAACTTGCTGCCCATATGATTATTTACATAAGATCAGGTGTCCCAAGCCCTCGGTACGTGTGCGTGCAGCAGACCAGTATGCACTACCGCAGTGTGCGTTCACGGCTGACCTCTGTAGACTCCTTGATAGAACGCAAAGGGGAAGACGACTCAATGCTTAACCGAGACCCTAGAAACATTAAGGATACGTTACTACCTCGATAGAATCGTTTCAAGTTAATGCGGCTACGTGGCTCTCCTCTTGGCTGCCAGAGTTCGTCTTGTAGCCCTAGGTGTAGAGAAAGTCCCTCGTTCACCGCATAGGTTTGCTACTACCTTTAGAGCCCTCCTCGAAACCACACCTTTAGTTGTGTCGGACTTTCATCTAGTAGAAGCTCGACATTATGCGTTCGTTCATTTTGGATTGTCTCGGAGTAGTTTTCTTCCCCCATGACATTGATCTCTAGTGCTACTTTCTTGACTTGATGGCTTGCTATGATGCCGGGGATTAGGGCACATTTGCTTTCTATCATTTGAAGAAATACAAGTAGCATAGACATATAGACATATATAAAGTAATTTTGATATATAGTTAGATAGCCCTCACGGAGGTGGTTCTATCGACCTTCGTGCAACAAGAAGTGCCTATTACCTACTACAAGTACAGGGCCCCTCCAATATCTGAATCCCTGACGAAAATGTATCGCGCATGTGACATTATGGATCTACTTACGTTCCGGGACACTACTTACAAAGTCAGGGGACGAAACATGAAGGTTCTGACCAATATTGGGAATTCAGAATCCTTGAAATAAAAGTGCTTCACACATAAAAGCAGGATAGGAAAAATACTGTCGAGTATGAGCGCATCCATGAGGGATGAGTCGTCCTATAACTGCTCCACATCGATGAATCCCGCGTTGTTCCCTACGACTCCATCTGTAGCCAAATTGTTGCATCAATAGGTAGCACCACAGCACCGTAGAGCGGGCATAGAGATATCGGCAAAAATGAAGACGTGAGCATGGAGAATAGAGTTAACGATGTGTCGAGGGATTCAAGCCGAGGCTATCGTTAAAGTAGAGGTGGCGCACCGAGTACAGTATCCTATTCCACTATGCTCTCCATTTCACCAAAGGCGATGATGGTCTATACTACTCTGGATACAGCTTGCCAGCGTAAGTGCAGCCAGCTTTGCCCAGTTTCGGTTTTACGTGAGAGTCTCAGCAATCCGGTCTTCGTACATTACGTGGTAGAGCGTATATCTCATAGCCGTTACGAAGATATCACCAGACTCGGCAATAGAGTAAATAAGTGGTTCTACTAGCCTGAACTGTCAAACAGATACAGGTTTATCGTATGTAACAGAGCGCTAGATTCACTCACTTAACTTACTATAAGTAGTGACAGGGTGAATCTACCAATTGACCGCGGTAAAAGTACTTAAAAATTAGGGACATAGGCACAGCAGGCAAATTAGCCGATATAGAATAGATAAATATTAAAGAGTCATTGTAGAAGTGTCATAGTTAACACTGCTGCTGTTTCTAGTATTGACATATCGAGGTTATACTTGTATATAGATGTAATATATGCCTAGTATCCTTGGCGCCTAGAGTTATTCTGTTTTGTGACAAAGATATTTCAAAACTAAAGGTGATAATTTTTAAAATCAATATTTATATTTCACTTTCCTATAGAAATACTTCTCCCCAGATAATAAACGTAGTTATATTCATTATCATTTGTAATGTGTCACGATCCTTGATCAAGAACAAAGGGCATGTGTGTATATAGACCGATATTGCGTATCCTCACCAGATTAGAACCCCTGCGCAACAATAGAAGTCATTACATACCCCCAACCACAGAGATCCTGACATAATGGAACAATTAAGTGTACGATGCGACCCCAGGTCATTCGCGAAGGCTATTTATATGGATTTATACACACGCACACATACATATATATATATACAGACACTCACATACACATATATAGAAGGGGTTACGGGGGCCTTTCCGTGAGTGTAGCTCCTCTGTAAGGTAGAAGCGGGGTTGGGGAGGGGGACCTACGGCTCCTCCTTCTTACCTACAACGCTAGCTATAGCTAGGTAGGGAGGTAGCTAAGTAGTTACATGTAGCCTGAATAGTCTATATAGCAAGCATAGCAAGTGTGGTAGGTGACTTGAACGCCTCTATCATAGGCGGGTTGCAGCAAGGAGTATAGCCAACCCATAGGGCTCAAATTAGTATAGGCGTTAGCTTTTATGTTCTCTGACTACGAAGGCAGAAGACTTCCGGTCGTAGAAGGAGTCTGGTAAGGGGCGTGCGTTTATATACTTTAAGTCTTCCCTATTTTCACAGTTCCGCCACAACTGCAACTGATCAACCAAACCTTATACTTTCCCGCGGCAATTTTCAACCTTTTGCTTTGGGGTTTGATCTTTTTCTGTCGGACTTTAAATGTATGTTTACTCTTTTATTGCGCAATGAAATATCTACTAGGAGATATACATTATTAAAAATTTTGATTCGCTTTGATTAAACACGGCGGCAACTTAGGACGTCCGCAGTTAAGGGGAACAGATGTGGCGTATGTGGCGTGTGTTCCTTTAGAGAAGTGAGGGTGCGAAGTACAGTAAGCTTGTTAATTCCCATCTACTATCAAGATACCCTCTTTTTGATTTCTTATCGGGTTTCAGCACTTTTAATTCCAACCTCTATCACTCCTCAATTTCTGACATTGACTACTGTAGGTATTGTTATTGCACAAGGAAGTGAACTCTCATCTGTGAGACAGATTGTTCGATTATTATATATATAACGTTATAGGCCCGTGCTTAACACCCCTGGCCTCCGAAGGTTTTTCCGCACAGGAACGTTCCGTGAGACCAACCCCTTTTTCCCCACCTTCCTCCCTGTTTCTGATGCAAAAACTGCTCTACTAGCACCGATCCCGTGATGCCTCATCTAAAATGAATAAAGGCGCATAGGGTAGACATCTATTATACATCGTTTGAATTGAAACATTCTCAGTATAAGGCGAGTTCAAGCCAATTCGCGACTGATCGAATCTCCACCAAAAATGAGCGAAGCCCTTTACAGCATGGCAGCACCGATCGCACCTCCCACAGCAGCCATGCCCATTAAGGCGCCGGTAGGCCTGACGGCAGCTGCCGTGGGGACCAGAGTAGATGATGCGGTGGCTGTGGGATAGATGGAGCCCGTGCCGGTCGGATAGGTGCCGTTTGACGCGCCGCCGGGGGTAGCCGCAGCCGACGTCTCAGTGCAGATGTTTCCAGTGGCGGTGAATACGTAGTCGACGTAGCTGGTCATGCTGGCGGCCGCGGGCTCAGGGACACAGTCGGTGATGTACTTGATGAGGTCGCTGCTGTGGTCCTTGCCGAAGGTAAGAAGGTCCGCGGCCAATGTTTTGAACTCTGGTAGAAGCGACGAAGGCAACGCTGAGGCGATCGCGCACAGCTGGTTCTGGTGCGCCGAGGGGTTAATTGTCGTGGGAAGCGGGGGGACGTCCGTTGCTGTTGCGATGAAGGAGAGGATGTCCGCTGGTGTCGTCGGTGCCGCTGCGAACAGGGTGACGAAGAAGGAGCTCTGGAGCGAGCTGCAGTATGCACTGTCGGATGTCTGCGATAGCGAGGTGCCTGCAAGAGCGGCTATCGAGAGGAGAACACTAGTGGTATGCATATTGCCTGTTGGTTTGAGGAATTCCAAGGTGCCCAGGCTGTGGTATGGCAGGTAGGAAGGTGGCAAGAGTGAAGTACGAGTGAGTTTAACAAGGGCGTGGTAGTTCACAGCATCTATTAGCGGCCGAGACGAATAGTTTTATATTCGATGGAGTTTGTGTTGTGTTAACAATACCGGATAGACTGTAAGTGCCTACTCGCACCACAGAAAATCCCACCTAGCAAGGGTAAGTAGTTAGACACATAGATTGAGTCATTCATTCCCTGTTCCGTTAGGACAAGTCTTCCTAATCCCCGTGTTGACTAAGTAGATAGACATCCCACTATCCCGAGCTTCGTTCGTCTTTTCCGTAACCAGGCCGCGGGCGAGCGAGCTCTATTCACTTACCGAGACGGCTCGGAGATATTGGCTTACAAATTTATATCCGAGCGAACGCCAACACGGAAAATTTCCCAAGTAAGTAAATTCTCGCTGTTCATATAAATTGTAAAGCTGGGGTCAATAGATGGTACAGTAATTTGATTAATAATGTTTAATGCGACAAAGACGCCCTAATTATTCTACCATGTACCTAGAAGCCTGCTCTTGCCCTACAACTACCGTCTAGCCCCGGAAGCTTCCCTAGTCCCTGTTAGTCCGAATTGTCCGGGTCCAAGATATATGAAATAATCTACATGGGGCGGTGAAGAAGCGGAGCGCGGTTTCTGAGGCGGCGTTAGGCGTTTTTAATATCCGTGAAAGCATGAAGGGAACGGATAGGATACCAGGGAGGTCGTCTGCCAAGAACTTCGGCCGACTTTTCTTCTCCAGAAGCACTGCCTGCGAGTCTGCAGAGGGACTCAGTTTGCATGCTGTTACACAGGTTGAGGACTTAGTTCAGATCTTGGCGTCATATTAGCTTTAGAAGAAGATATTTTTTGTTGTTAATATTTCTACTAACTAACTAATACTACACTATTGTTTAATTGGAACTTTGCGCCGATAGGATAGCGATATCTATCGCGACAACTATGGCTACACCAATCATGTGACCGTTGCTGCGACCAAAAGTTAAGATTTTCTAGCCGAAGCGGTCATAATAAGACGGACACTTGTACGAGATGCCGACCCGAAGGAGCCCACTATGTGTATAGTATCACCTTAGCTTAGGAACGCTCGTATGGAGGTGGGCATCTGGAGAGTACGAACTCTATACTACATTGGTTGATATTGTTAAGAGAGGATCTAGCTCCCGGATCGGTGCCGTCAATAATGCCGACGCGCGTTTCCCTGCTTCCTAATCTCGAGTAGTTCCACAAGCTTACGAAGACCCACCGTACAACTTCTCTGTCTATTAGAACATAGAGACACAAGCAGCATATACAAACCGCTTTTTCCCCGGCCTCCATATATGAGTATAAATGTAGTTTAATTGTAGTACTAGGGCATTCCATAGGGCTTTATTGCCCGTAGATTTGCCTGATACTGGTGCTGAGCGAGTCAACGACGCATTGCCGACGCGCGAACTAACCTAAGCCTAGCACGCCTTTAGCCCGGACTGATTGGGATAGTCATAAGGCCTAGGGTTGGGAATCGACGGCGCAGTTCTACCGGCTGTCAATATCAACGATCCTCGACGTCGAGGTCGTGGTCTAGACCGACGTGTCTTCTTTAAAAATTTTCTGTCCAGCATAGACGTCGAAGCTGGTTGACCATTGCCCCTTGATGCCGCTGTGATACCCGCACTACCAGTACATGTATTATCGCTATCGTCATTATCACCAGCGCCACCATCATTGCAACCAAAGCAAAGATATGTCCCCAGGCTTGAAGCTGGCTCCCTGAGGTTGGATAGGGTTGATGGTAGTTGTAGACCGGACGTTGTCATTGTTTAGTCATCCTAGCTTATACCCGACTTTATTACTAAAGCCGCGCCTCAAGCGAGGCTATTATTACAACAAACACAAAGCATGATGCACAGTCTACCATTGTTCAATAGCCATGGTTTTGAACAAGCAACAATTTGGCTTGTATCTCACTGATTCATCACTCTGCCCCGCATTCTCGGCGTTTGGTTATGACTACCACTCTAGGGAAACTTCTATTCGGCGCTTCTTGTATTGTGTGGTTTAGAACATAGAGGGATGGCAACTTAAAGATACTATAGCAATAACCATAGCAGTGCTTAAAGCCGAGATTAACCTGGTCCTAGGCCATAGTCTTATAGTCAACTGACGGACCACCTAAAACCAGACAGGACACGAGGCGGTCGAGGGCGGCGTTCCTACCATCGTCTACCACCCATCGCTACTTGCGACATACTCATCCACAACATCTGCGTGACACTTCTTGCCGCGCTCGACACGGTGCCGACCTGGTGTCACCTTTGCGTCCATCCTGTCAGGATCTCTGTGGTTGGGGGTATGCAATGACTTCTATTGTTGTGCAGGGGTTCTAATCTGGTGAGGCTACGCAATATCGGTCTATATACACACATGCCCTTTGTTCTCGATCAGGGATCGTGACACATCCTCAAGTGCTTCTATTCTCTCCACTCCGCGGAGCTTCCCCGCTCGCAACTACGGCACGGAAATAGCAGTTAATTCCGTAACGTAGGCGGCAGAGATAACAATTGTAACAAGGGCCCGGGATCAAGGGCTTGTAAAGATATTCAAACTTGCAATAATCTTTTATGCAGCCAAGGCGGCCATGTAGATCTCTGGCTCCTTCTACAGGGTGTGCAAACCTCAGTCTTTGTGCCTGAATGGCCTCGCCCAAATCACCGACTGTGCCGTTTGCCGACAGTGGATTTGTCTTGGAAGGCTGGGTGTAACTAGATTAGATCTTAGGATCTAATCTAATCTAATCGGCTTTACCGTCAATATCAGGTGACGCAAAACCGTCAGTACGCGTGCATGTAATAATAACCGTAGCCTAGGTAACATTATTAGGCCTCATGAGCAAACCTCCCAAGGATGCAAGCTCTGTAACTGATTTGACTAGGGCAAAAAATTCCACGGTAGTAGGCTTCTTCTTAGAGCAAGAGTAGATGTGAGACAATGTGGGTAGGTATGATCCGTCACTGGTATCACGTCGTTTTCAAAGGTTCTACTATCCGGGCATGGACCTATACCCCTTCCAATAATTACCCACATATATCTGTACTCCGTAGGTGTGACCCTATTACGCAGTTTTAGAGCGATATATATTGCAATGCTCGAGATGCTTCGGAATACGGTCACGGCATGATATTTGATATATTCCTCGGAGCGCTGATAGGATAATCAATGACGGCTCAGTAGTCCGCCCGGACGAAATTCTCACTGGCGAATATGAAAACGACAAGCAAATCTACCAAACGGCCGTTCGCGAATTCCTTGAGGCGAAGCTTCCGGAGATCCCTGTGTTGAAATTAGGCATAGTTGTGAACTACACCACGGAAACGATGGTGCCTAGCCAAGACACACTAACTGGGTCTCTTCGGTTCGGCTGGCTTTTCCGCTGTCAGGGAGCACAGGTTCCTCTGCCCAGTCTGATATGTATTGCTAACACCTAAACCACAAGGGTACCATTGCTTATGCTAACGAACTTTGGTGTTCGGAAAGGTCTCCGTGTGCTAACGTACACTTTTGAAAAGATAACTGGAGATCGGGCCATGATGAGGGTTTCTCAGACTTCCTATCAGGCGGGTGTTAACAGAAGGGTCTTTGATAGTCAGAATTTTAACCAGCAAAATTTGGAAAGAGGGAAGGCGCTGGTTCTAGACGTAACGTTTGAGGTCACTGCTTGGAGGCTGGTAGGGCAAAACACCACTTCATAGTCACAGGATGCATAGTTAGTTCATTGTTCCGATTTCTTTACTAGTTGTCTATTCATAAATTCACCTAAACACTTCCACGAAAATCGAATCTTGCTCGAACGTAGATAGATAGTATAATCAATGAATAGTTCGTTGCATAAAGAGCTCAGCACTTACAGACAGACGGAACCATCCGCATATTCGTAACCGTCTTGTCACTAGGCCTACCCTCCGTCATAGCAGGGTGCCAACCCGTCAGCCCAGCCGGCTGAAGAAGCGATAAACCAGTCGGAAGAAAAGCGGTATCTGGTCCGACTATCATTGCCATCCCTAGTTGCTAAAACGCCTCTACCAACACCCCGTGGCTGGATGCACTCCACCTACTACCGGCTCTACAAAAAGATCGGTGGCTTACACGTGCGATGTCTCTGTGTCAGTGAAGTGACAACGAGCGAGTAGTGTGCAGAGCATACTATCTCATGGTGCATGATAGCCCGCATAACGTGGCTTAATTATCTCATATAGAAACTAATTAAGCGTGGGCGGAGGTGATGAACTCGTATTTCTCCGAGAAACAGTATTTGAATAATCTCATGCGGCGAAGAATAGGAAGTTTCTGTATGAAGGGGATATGGTGGTAGGCTCTGCGGAGCTCCTCCTTCGCGGACCGGCCCGCGGCACAAAGCATAAAATTCCTCGGAGAAATGCGGAGAAGAATATTTTATTGGCCGTAGGAGTGTAGCGTCGGGAATGGCGTTATATTACCCGTTGCTAGCTGATCATGTGTGTTCTCTTCCCTCAAGAGTGGCTCTAAAATGTGACGCCGATTCGCGAATTACATATGCACACTAGAGTTACATGCCGAATTAATGATGAGGCTACGCCACACAACTACAACCAGTACTGTTGGTCATGAAGCCGGCCATAATTAGTTGCTTGGATTGGTATCCAGACCTTAGAGTAGATAAGGTGTACTTTATACAGCTGATGTCCCTATTTTAGTTGGTGTTAGGCTCTTCGTGTAATACCAAGGGTTACTATACCCTATACCTGGGTTCTGGTTAGGTTCCCCCCCGCAAAGGAAACGCAGGGCTGCGGGAAAGAAATGCTGGCAATAAAGAGCAGGGCTCGCATCGACGATGCTATAGTGTCTTAGGCAACTGGCACCGGATTTGCGCCCAGATCGCTCATTTTCTCCATAAAACGAATCAAAGAGTAATACGTGTAAATGCGAGGCTGACAGAAGTTCGCATGCATTGTTTCGAACTGTGCGGCAGCGATATAATAAATGTCATCACATGATCCTTTGGATGGCCCGACTACGTCGTATTTGGCTGAGGAATTGTGATGATTTATATGCAATAGGTATGATGTAGCACCTTCCGTCGAAGCACAGCA
The DNA here is from genome assembly GCA_022495065.1 of Xylaria telfairii. NCBI lineage: Eukaryota > Fungi > Ascomycota > Sordariomycetes > Xylariales > Xylariaceae > Xylaria > Xylaria telfairii. The sequence goes on along the minus strand of MU383970.1, from coordinate 52,500 downwards.
TAGAAAAATCTAGTTTGTTGATTCGATGTGATAATACTGAGACTCATGCAACGCATCGGCCGACCAGCAACCCCCGGGGCGATCCGCGGGCCAAAAACCAACCGATCCCGTGCAGCTAGTGCTGGGTCTCGGATCAGGCACCCAGCTCTATCCCGTCGAAGCGAAAAGGCGGGGCGGAAGTATTCTAAGAAAGCGTCTCATCGTGCGATGATGTCATGTCACTCGCAAGCGAGAGGATTCCCTACACCGAGCGCGTATGTCGTGAAACCATAAGCTGCGTGCTCCGCTAACGGTCTGCACTATTGAGATTGAAGCAGAGCGCCACAACTGCAGTGCTTATCGTGGCAAAAATAAACCCGGAAAATATGGTGGTGAAAAGAGGGGTAGAATTAAATGAAAATACTATGAAGCAAAAGGTTTTGCATCTTATTAGAATACTACAGCGATGAGAATAGCAAATCGACGGAATTAGGCGAAAGAAATTAAGTCTTAAGGTATAAGGAGTATTAGGGATTTAGGGCCTTATAAGAATAGGGGCAATATAAAACATGTGGTATTACCGCGGCCATATTCTCCCGGAGCTCGTCCATCAGTTCGCGCAATACTCGGGCTCCGGCATTGGTAAGGTCGTTGGTAATAAGGCGGCCCATCACCTACGAATTAGAATACCGGCATATTAGAATACTATGGCGGATTTTATAAAGGAGAACGTGGGCCTAGACATCCCCGACATGACATGAACCATAGAATGACGGAATACAATACATATGAATCCAATTTCTAGAATATTCAAGTCGGTACCAACGCTGCGAAACTTTCCCGCCCATCACTACACGAATGATTTAGCACGCGAAATGCTAGGCTACGAAATACGTACTCAGGGGGCTTTCTCATGTACTGCAGGTTTGCCAAGTCGACCGCCATTCTGGCGGTCAGGGTCAGCTGTCGGTCGTATTCTCTTCTTCTCGGCAGGGTCTCCGGCGCTGTGACCTCGTGCGCTTCCCCGAAGTCGATAAGTTTGAGGATAGGTATCAGCCGATGCTCGGTACTAGCTGGTTCGCCTGGCGATATGGAATGGTTGAGTTTACCGAACATCACTGGGTTGAGGTAAATTTGTTAATGATAAACAAGCACATACATCATTCCGCTACAAAAAAGCAGTGTTGGCTTTTTCCTGAACAAACGAGTCAAATCCTAATTTTCACCGCACTTCCATGAATCCTTAAAAATTACATCACAATTAGTGATAACTCCAAAAGTTGATAACAACCCCTAAATTAGTTCTTTCAAGCAAGATTAGATCGTATAGCAAACTTCAGATGCGGGCATTACTGCTACAAGTCCTCACTAGGTATACCTAGGTCTTCTAGACTAGAAGATCTAGGACCCGAGTTATGCCGTCGACCTTGAGGATATCGTTTTTTAAAACACAGAGTTGGGACAGCGAGGTGGTATAACCAGATATGGAAGCATTGCCTACATCAGCATATCGATATCGACACCCAGCTCACCCTGGGTGGTATAGCTCTTGAGGTGCCCGTACATGCCTGCGTTGGAGCTGAGTTCTGTATACTCGACATCCTTGTAGTATAGGACGATGGACGGGGCTGTCTAGACATCTGTCGACTAGGGATCTAGATCAGGAAACCTCCCTAGAGCTTCTGGAGGATCTGTTTTTGGTACTCCTGAGCCATCCCCCAATTGACGAAGCTCACCATGTCCCCTTTAATCAGTCAGGCATACATCTTGAAATATGCGCCCAATTACACCATGTCTCAGAGCGAGGAGGTTGTCATGATTAGTCCCGGCGATCGTAGTACTGGAATAGTTGATGGAGTCGTCGCGTTGCTCAGCCCTCCAACAATGGTCAAACCAAGCTGGCCCAGCGGAAGCGCCAATCATAATGTCAGACTCGGCAAAATAAATAGCGACCCGAAGCGGCCTCGCAGCACCAGGATTGGCGCTGCATCGCTCCCGCTCGAGCTGGGCCAACAACGGCACAAGTGAGTCGTAGTCTCCCCAGCTGCCCCAGCACCCAGGGTGCTCGTCTCGTTTCAGCAGCAGAAGAGCGTCTTGGCCTAGGCCTTGCATGTCCTCGCGGTTAATGTGATTAACGAGCTCGGGGAAAAGGCTCTCCTCTAGCGCCACGGCGTCGGCATCCACACCAGGTGCGAGGGAATTAGATGGTGACTGGCTTAGGGATGGTACAATGGCGGAGACGCCGCCGCTGAACTGGACAGCGGAAGCGATGTTGGTTTGTACGAACTTTACGACGTGGTTATAGCCGCCGACCACGGCGCTGGGCAGGAGACCAGCGAGCTTGAGGAGTGAGACGCCTGAGTGGGAAGGGAGGATCCACGGGGCACAGAGGCCGACGTAAGGACGTGTGGGATGCAGCCGGTGGCGGAGGTGGAGAAGCACGTTGACGGCGTACACGGCGCCGGCGCTATACCCGAGCACAAAGACATGCTCGATGGCAAGATGCTGCAGGACCGCGTCCACCATGTCGAGCCATACGCGGATGCGGTCGGCCGGAGCGGCATCCGTCGTTGCACCAAAGCCCGGGCGGTCTAGACTCACGATGCGTATCCCATGCTGCTTCGCCAGTGCGTCTTTGGTGGCCAATATGTATCGGCTGGTCACACGTTTTAATATGTTTCTTGGGTTGCGCGAATCATTAGCTCACCTCCCTAGAAGAGGGCCGCAGAACAGCAGGACGCGTTCATTATTGCGGTGGCCGAAGTCGGCGTATGTCACCTTGAGCTCGGAAGGTCTAGCGGCGCCTGTTGGGGGTAGCGTGAGGGTTTGATGAAATCGCTCATCGTCTAAGTATGGGCGAGTTGAAGTCATGTTAGTTAGGAACTTGGGACCTGCGTCTTTTCAGTTTTCTAGTGGGAAACCCTAATTAATAATGAGGTAGTAAATACACTAGGTTAGTGCATACTTATTTGCACTGTCAAAGGCGCAGGAATGACTTTTCTTTTCTTTCTTTCATTTCTTCATGCTGTTTGTGTTCTATCTTCAGTTACGTCGACAATAAGTACCTAAACAGCCATATAGTAGGTCACAGTGGTTGCTGCCTATTCATCCGTCGATAAGGAGATAAGGAATTGGTAAGCAGCAGATCGATGTACAAATCCCAAAGTCTACCCGAGCCAATAACATTACACGTAAATGTATAAAGTCCAAGAAAAGATGAGTATATAGAACAAGAGATGACGGCTTTTCTAGAAGAATTATCAGTTATTTGATTCAGCTTTAAAGTGGTAGAGTTTAAGTAGTCCATAGGTACATACTCTTCTCGAACTCTTTGGTTGGCGGCGCAGGGTCGATGCCTGCCGGCATACTCGCCCCGCTAGGGCCACATTAAACGTGGCGGAACGCTTGAAGTTGATTGGGCCATCTCTTACAAGTCCCAATCAAGATGATGCATGAGATTTTGCATTCCAGAGTTCCCCCACATGAATGTCTACATGCACTGTTAGAATTTTGAATAAGCCTGTCAGGGCACTGAAGGAAAGAATGCTTCTTGGATATGGAGGTATCATACGTACCTACTTGCAGTCATAATCTCGAAATACTGGACCCTACGTCTTACGAATATTCGTTGCTGAAAAACTAAGTAACACCTCCAAATAACCGCACCCATATACTCCAATCTACGCTATCCACCTAGCTTCGATACTTAAAGCGGATCCGCTCCCAATGCGACTAGGCTAGAATATAGCGCAAAGATGGCTCAAAGTTAGTGGTCTCTCAACCTATCACCAGACGAATTGAACCACGCAGCTCTCCAACACTCACTTCCCCATATCTGGCGAGTACCTGCGAGGCAAAGCTCCGAACGACAACGCACTAACCAGAGGTGGGCTGGCTCAATATGCGACTAAAACTTTACTGTTTCAACAGCATATGATTGATATGGGCTCTCATAGGTAGGGTAGAAATGAAGATAAGTAGGGGGGTAGAGAATGAAAGGGCTATGGAGCCAATCTAGAAATATACATACACAAGGGTGGGTGTGCGTGATGTAGGCATCTGTGACGGCACTCTCCCTGACGGATCCCCTTTAGGCGCAGCTCCCTGCTGGCACGTGTCGAGGCTACACTGTCCCCTGGCGGAGCGTCTACTCCCTGCTGGTTCAGCGCCCTCCCCACATGTCTCTCAATAATATAACGAAGTAAAATATTAAAGATTTAAATGATTCGGCTATGATGGTTTTTAAATTTGAAATAATATATGATAAACACGTCTTAATGAGGATAGAATATAAAGAAGTAAAGTCGTGCAGTTGTAGTGATACATCACAAATAAAAGTTCTGGTATAAATACCTCCGTGGGGCTCTTACGGGGCCTTTTTTTTTCAGGTCAAGGTGGTAGGTACTTACACGGACATTGTTAGTGAACAAGAAGCTACAGTATATATCCAGGGCCTGCGACGAACTCTAAGTACTATCCTTGGCGACCTTCTTCTCTCGGCAAAGCATCTCATGACCAAACCGAGCTAATCGTCCCTACCTGGCAGATCTGTGGTCTTGGAATTCAATTGTCCAATCAGAGGGCGCGAATGCGGTTGCACGAAGTGGCTGCCAAGAGCCTGCAGCACTATGCGGTCATCGTCGGTCACTTGAGAGAATAATATAAAGTCAGAGCAGTGTCACTGTGGCGCGAGCAAAAAGGTAGGTAGCTTCGCTTCTGATTCTTCTTATCTTGCGCTTTCTTGCCTTGATGTTGTTACCGTTCTTGTCGCCTCCTTGCCTTCCTGCCTGCTTCCGGCTTTGTGCTCTCCCAAGACATTGCGATTGTGTTGCTTTATGTAGGCTGGGAAGCTTATCTTTCAGCCACCCCCCCAATAAAGGGCACACGATACCCCGACTGCCTCAGCATTCCCTTGTTCCGCCGAATCGCAGAATTCTACCTGATAAGAAATTGTAATTATCCACATCAATCTAGCGCGAAGATGGACGCCCGCAACCACCCCCAGGAGTTCCCCCGTTTCGAGGAGACGCGGAGGGAGACTGCCGACGAAGCGAAGTCGCAAGTAGGCTCCGATGGCTCAGTTCATAAAGGAGAGGATATCCTAGCAATGCAGGACCTAGACCCTGCCCTCAACGCGAAAATGCATCTTGTCAACAATGTAAGGCATACCGGGCCAAGATCCGAGGTGCAGTGCCATGTTTTGGCGCCAATGCTGATGAGTCTTAGGCCATTGATGAGATTGGTTGGACAAATTACCACTGGAAGCTGTTTGTGCTCAATGGGTTTGGGTGAGATTTGGATTTGGCCCCGACGAGCCATTTCACACCATTGTTAACGATTTTTTGTCGCCTACTAGTTACGCTGTGGACTCTATGATCACACTAATACAGAGCAACATCGCCGCGCCCGCCTTCAAGGAATTTGGGTCCATTGGATACGCCAATGGCCAGAATATCGCCTCATACGCCGGACTACTTGTAGGTGCCATATTCTGGGGCTTTGGTGCCGACATAATTGGCCGTCGATGGGCCTTCAATATCTCTCTGTTCATTTGTTCCGCCGCCGCCATCGTTGCCGGCGCAGCACCGAACTGGCCGGCTCTAGGCTTCTTCGTCGCCTTAGTTGGATTCGGTGGTGGTGGGAATCTGGTTTTAGATACTACCGTTTTTCTTGAGTACCTACCAGGCGACAAGCAATGGGTCTTAACCCTCATGGCGTGCTGGTGGGGCTTCGGTCAAGCAATTACTGGTTTCATTTGCTGGGGTTTCTTAGGTGAGTCTCTTGACTATCTGCATGATGAAATTCAAATCCTGAATAGTTTATAGTTCCTGCGAAGTGGAATTGCGACCTAGAGGGTGACAGCTGCCGAAGACAGGAAAATATGGGCTGGCGTTACGTATATTTTACGGCTGGTGCACTTGTATTCGTGTTGTCTCTATTGAGAGTTACCATCGTTCGTTTGAAGGAAACACCCAAGTACCAGCTGACCGAAGGCGATGACGCCGGTTTGGTCCAGAATCTTCAGAACCTGGCTAAGAAATACAATCGGCCGTGCTCGCTCACCCTGGAGCAGCTTGAGGCATGTGGCAGGATTCAAGGAACCCACAGCGACTCTCGGTTCTCTTTCACCGAGTTTAAAATCCATATTGTTGGTCTTTTCGCGACTAAGAAGATCGGTCTGTCCACAACCTTGATCTGGTTATCTTGGACACTAATTGGTCTCGCGTGAGTCCCGCGAATCATCGTAAAGTTGGCCACAATGCTAACCATTAACTAGCTACCCACTGTTCTACGTATTTCTCTCGTAAGTTCGGTAACATCCAGCGATATTGTATTCCCCTTCTGATATTGGCTATAGTACATACCTGAAAGTACGTGGTGTAAGCGGCCCAACCGATCCCTTTCTTGTTTGGCGCAACTACACGCTTGCCAATATCTCAGGCATCTTCGGTCCCATCCTAGCCGGTTATCTATGCAACATCAGGTTTCTTGGCCGAAAGTACACTATGGTCATTGGTGCCCTAGTAACCATGGTATTCTTCTTCGGCTATACGGCGGTCCGTACCTCGGACGAGAATACCGCCTTCAGTTGTGTCATCGCCTTCTGTGTTAACATATACTACAGCTGTCTGTATGCTTACACCCCAGAGGTTCTCCCTACCGCTCACCGTGCCACCGGAAACGGCATCGCTGTCGCCTTCAACCGTATTATGGGTATAGTGTCGGCGGTCATTGCTACGGTTGCCGACACTCACACTACTGTCCCCATATATATCACAGCAGCCCTCTACGCTGCTATGGCGATTGTCGCTTTATGCTTCCCGTTCGAACCATACGGACGCCGCAGCTCATAAACCCCCCTGTGGTACTTAGTCGAGTCGTTTGCGTGTTTAGTAGGCCGCCGCTGGGAATGCACTGCCACTAGTACCGAGATTCGGCGGATGGCTCTACTGAGAGGACTCAGAATCGCTCGTCTCAGATTACCGGATCTACGACCGGTCCTGGAAACAATTCTACATCGAATCGAGATACACGATGTGGAGTTTGCTATTTCTGCATATGGTCGGTTTCCGTATATGCCAATCCAAACGAACCTTGAAATTTCCAGTCTGATAGCTATGTCTTAGATAATTACACTATATCATGATTAAATTCGCAAGAGATACCCAATACCGATCACATCATTCTTCCCCACAAACGTGCTTGCCCCCTTGGACATGTGTAGCAGAACCTAATGCCTGGATTTTGTATGTTAGTCAAGCTGTTAGTACCTTTGGAACCGAAGAATGGAGGTGTAATATGGTACACGAGCAGGATTCTATAAAGCTGTTTACAACTCCCTAAAAGTGTCTACCTCATTAACTACCTTTCGTACTCTGTAATGCGCCCCCCCCCCCGCCCCCCCATAGGAAGTTTTCTGGTATGACTCAATCCATCTTTTCACACCCGAATCTCATACCGGCCATCATGCTTTATCGATTGAAAGATACAAGATGCTACTTAACCAGGTTCCATTCTCCTAGCAGACCATATGAACCGTTTTTACCCTTAACTCTGTCGTCCCCGTCTCCGACTTCGCCATCGCCGTCCTCCAAACCTTAACTAAACTTTAGCCAACTCGGAAACTGAGAAGATCTTATGGCACTATCATTGCAACTATATCAGGCAGCTTATGATCCCAATTCAGTGTCAGGAACTGCCAATCTCCGTGTGTATTGCGTTATAAAATGGATAAAGCTCTCCACTATTACTTACAGAGTAGTGGATGTGCCATGTGGCAATGGGGATCTAAACAGTCCGCCAAGAAGCGACGGAGAGAACAGAGTAAGTAATTGGCTAGAAAAATGAGTCCTGGAGATGAGAGATTCTCCGCGAAGTTAGCGTAGAAGAAAAGGTATATAGCCCCTGATTATGTAAACATAAGTCACATGGCCGAGACTCTCAGCTCATCCTCACTTGTTGATACATTTTCTGAAGCTGTTTCCGTTTGTTAGCATACAAAAAGGACCACACACACACACATACACACACATATATATAGATACAAGGGTTTCTCCATATTGTGCCCCTGTGCATCCTGATTAGCTTGGTGGGGGGAAGTGAGGTTACATTTTGTTACAAATGTAACACAAAATTGGAACTGCTACTCTATCCTGCACAGGCCAAAATTTGGATCATGCCTACCCAAACTCTAGCCAACTACTACAGAATTATTATTTCTGTCCATCTATGTCACCGCCTGGTATGAGATCGTCGTGAATTATGTCTAAATTTATACCATTGCTCCTTAATGGCCTATTACGTGTAGACAGTTTAGCCCCAATGCTGCAACACTGCGCCTTAGTTTATCAGATTTTGGGATGAGCCACCCCTTGAAATCTGGGTTGTTAGTTAAAGGAGCGAGGGATTCTAGTTGGGATGGCATATTTAACAGCGTAAAATTTCCGTCCTGTTTTGGTCAATGCCATTCCTCACTCTTCCCCAATTTCTTTTATCATTTTCATTGTAATCATGAGCCCAGTAGGGGTTGCCATCAACGACGATAGTGTCTATATAGGCATGTGGACCAATTGGTCACGAAATCGCATTCTCGGATCCACGCTTACAGTGACCGACCGTAACGGGGCGTTACTTGTTGCATTCCTCGCGCTCTACGTATCCTTTGCCGGGATGAAGTTCTGGAGGCTCGTTTGTTTCACTCTCCACTACTACTTGTCTTCCACCAATCCGCAAGACGGTGTGTATCACCAGCGACAGGCCATATTGCGCAACTCTACAACGGGGCTTCAAGGGTTCGAGCAGATAGCGCGCATGATGTGGGCGTGGAGGAGAACAGCGTCAAAACTGTATCGCCGAACCACGTCCATGCTAGTAATCTCCCTGGCAAGCTTCCTCTTGTTCGCCATCGCAGGTATTTTCTCCTCGCAGGTTACAGCAGTCCCTGGCGACGAAGTCCTCCTGACCGGTGCAAATTGCGGCGTACCCTATATTGGACTTAACCCTGATATCGACGCTGTCTCAACTATTCTCTCGCCCTACCTCACCGAAAGAATTGTTGCAAGCCAGGAATATGCTGTGAGATGCTACGCAAACATATCGAGCTCTACCATGTGTAACAACTTTGTGAGAGAGCGGCTCGCGGTAACGGTCACCTCAAACGCTTCCTGTCCTTTCCACGCCAGCATTTGCAAAGAGAATAATACAAATCTTTTCCTGGACAGTGGATACCTAGACAGCATCAATGATCTAGGGATCAATACACCGCCGGAGAACAGGTTCCTTTTCCGGCAAGTTTCACACTGTGCCCCGATCCTGACAGAAGGCTACACGCAACTTGACAACACGTCCAATCCGACTAGTCCCGTCATGCAGTATTTCTACGGCGAGTTGACAGGGGTTCGGCCGGGATACGGCGGCTTTTCATACGAACAGCCGATCGTTCCATTCACTGGACACGAGGCAACATGGGGCCAGGCTCAAGAGGACTATAGTCTCGGGTGCGTGATTATCCAAGCGTGGATGTAAGTCATACAACTGATCAGGAACAGAACCCTCCAAGCATTTACCAGTAGTGAAGAGGCACGCCATTTCTCTGAGTTTCGACCCATCAAGAAACTGGATCGCAATAACGCAGAAGTTACTCTCTTCTTCTTGTCGGCCAACAACATCATATACTCAGAGATAGTCGATGACCCATGGTTTTCCGCACACCGGACAGCTGGCTCGTATAGCAATTCCATTCAGGAAGGCAGCAAGACCTTCTTCCACGCCGATGAGCCGGCTACGGTCCTAGCCTGCGCAAACCAAGAACAATTCTGCAGGCCCAATCCACTGGGCCGGCCGATCTGCGAGTCCCTGAACGACGGGTACGACCACTTGGAATCCGTGCAGTCACTGTGGCCCGATGACAAGAAAATGCAGGAATATATGGCGTGGTCATACGGCTCTTACGTTCTTGCTGGGGCTAACATCAGGACAATCGTTCGCCAAGTAGGCATCGCATCTTTAACAGCTCGGTTCAGCCTACAATCGACGGTACAAGGCCCGCTCCCTAACAACCAATGGCAGAATGAGGTTCAGAACTGGTTCTATGCGTCAATGGCTACGCTCCAGAGGCTCTTCGTGGACGTGGCAGCCGGCCCCATTGACTCACGCCTCGATCCGTGGCTCTCGAGGCCGAATTCCACAGAAGAACATTTTTTATGCCGTAGCCAGGTATGTTCCCCACTCGACCCCGAGACTGCCATAATTGACACATGTGCCAGAAAGTGAAAAAGACTAGAAAGCATACATCGTTCAGCGTGCTGGGAACGGTTCTCATACTTACCATTGGGGGGCTCATCATTATTGTCGAGCTCATTATTGAACCCCTGACCAACTGGCTCCAGCGCCACAATACCAGCGCTCGTTATAAGCAGTTGGAGTGGGTAACTCATAGTACACTGCAACTGCAGCGACTGGCACATGAGGAGTTGGGTTTTGGTACCTGGTCAAATGCTACCGATTCCGTTCCCATCACGAAATGCGGGGAGAAACTAGGGAGGCTGGACGTACAAGATACCAGCCACCCAGTCCTCGCAAAGGTTCATGTTGACACGTTGGCACCACTATCGCGGGAGACCACCGAAGTACAACCGAATAGCGCAGTAGGAGCTGAATCGTCTGTAGGAGCAACTCTGGAGTCCGAATCGACGCGACAAGAGGAAAACTTCGACTCACTTGATGAAATCCATAGAAGAGTGTCGTCGGGGCCAGCCGATGACACTTCGACAACTGGTAGTGGATATATTACCAGAAATTTAGAAGGCCACACCAATTCGGAATTGTGCACATGCTCGATCAACGAACTTGAGATGCAACGTCAAGAGGCAACGATAGCACATAGTTAAATGTTGGCGTCCCTCGTCTACCCGCTCCACAGGTCACGATGCAGTCTTAGGGTTTAAACATGAAAGGTGGAAGAAGAGTACATTACCGCATTGAGAGTTTGTTAAAGTTATCTACAAAGGTTTGTGCCGCAAAAAGTAATGGTTAGAACTTATGTTTATCATTGGCATTTAGGCACTTCTATACTATTAGCAGTTTTCATATCCCATTATTAGTCTCCCCTGGGCCTGGCTGTGACAATCTACCTTTATAACTTAAAAGATCAATTAGCAAGTTTAAATCGTTTCTGGTCTCCTAAAGTCTACATTTACAGCGCCGATCTAACGAGAGCACGCTGTGCATAATGTATTTGTGGCGTCATGGCTGTTCGTACTGGGAGAGGCGAGGAGGTGGTGTTAGTTACAATTGAGCAAATCCATATCCATACACTTATTCGCGTAGACTTACTTACGTAGACATATTTGCGTAGATTTAACTATCTAGACTTATGTATGCAAGTGTAGCTATGTAGATCTATAAAAAGGGCAAAGCATCCTAGATATTATTTTCACAAAATCCACCTATTTGTAACTTTGAGCTTGGACCAGATCTCGTACAAAAAATGTTTAGCGCTACCTTAAACAGACTATACTTTTGAACTATACACGGACGCTAGGATGCTCGAGGTACGCCCACATCTACCACAGCTCTTCCGCCACTTATTTCACCCCGGCGCATCCTATCAAGCCCCCTATTCACACCGCTAAATCCTTCCTCCACAGCGAGAACATCCGGAAGCGCAATAAAGCCTTTTTCCAGCAACGTCTCAAGCCACAGAGTTATCGCACTTCCTACTTGTGGGACTTCATGGAACAATTTTATAGGCACTCTGTGGTATATAAGGCCGCCGGTTGCTGGGACATTGGGCAATGCTGCTAACCCGACCAGATGCGTCGTTGTGGGAGTGCGCGGTGGGGTTGGTATTGAACTTATAACTGCTTCGCGAGCTTTCATTGACCTCCCTAGCGCCTCAGCCGAATCGCGTCCTTGAGTATCAAGACCGAATCGCAGCTTTCCACCGAGCGACCCCTGAATTATGTCAACGGCGCGTGCTTGGTCGTGACTGTCGACCAGCAGATCTGGCTGCAATGCCGAGTCCTTGGCAAATCTCATTCCATGCTTTGCTTGATTGGCTATTAAGAGAACGTGTAGTCCAGCGAGGCGAGCGAGTTGGCTAGCAATACTCGCAGTAGTCGAAGAGCCTATAGACGGATGTCAGTACGTTAAAGAGGCAGATAATAAAAAACAAGTGAAACCATACCACCCCAGATAGCAATCCAGTCGCCTGGCCCCGCTCGTTGCGTGATATCCAACGTATCAAAACAATCTGATCGAATATCCTCGGAGAGAAGATTCCTGTCTAGTTTGCGGACAAGGTTTAATAAGTCGGGGCCATCTGCAATGTCCTGAAAGCTAAGTCCTATACAAACGCCTAAGCTGAGTGCTGCAGCAACGAACGCCACGCCTAATGATGCACCAGCGTGAGGGGTGATGGTAGGTGGCAATTTCACGACGTTGAAGTCCGAAGCAACAACATATTCCTGAAATGCGGCTTTTCGGAGATCACGATAATCTGTCGAGATTACAATCACCTGATGCGCCCTATCAATGCCCATAATCTGGGTAGTCTGGGATATCAGTTTGTCTCACTTGGTCCCCTTCTTGAAATCGAGTGGTAGATCCCGACGTGCGTACAACTTGCCCAACTAGCTCTCTCCCTGCTATGTATGGCAATACGGGTATTCCAAAGCCAAAATCTCTGGAAGAAATTAGATCTGGAACAATGAGGAAGAAAAAATGAGGATGGAAGAGTTCACGAAACTTGAGGAAAGACATATAACCCACGGAGCTTTCCAATCAATTGGGTTTAGCCCGATAACTTGAGTCTGGATTAATAATTCGGACCCGTTATCTATCCGAGGCGTCGCATGGTCTTTGCTGACTTGATAGGACTGCTTGGGTGCATGAAGCAGCAATACTGTCTGCGATGCTCGAGGCCCGTTCATACTGATAGTAACTCTGGATTGCGATTCCGTCTGGAGTAAATATATGATGGATTCAGCAGGACACCAGGCTGAATAACAAGATTGGTCGATGCGACGGGAAGTTTCAGCGGTATACAAGCGTCGCATGACAGAAAAGTATAGTTCCGGACATCATGTTTGCCGAATACACTTGTGACACCATTTCAAGTAGCCGGTACCGACGACACTACCGTCGTCGTCTGGCGATACCGGAACGCGTGCGCCCCAAAATGTGTTACAACTGCAATGGCGTGACATCCTACCAACCTGTCGTGCTTCCGTTATCACCCGCTATAATATAGGGAGATCGGAAGCCAAGGCCAACGACACCAATGGCCCGCATGACCAGAGCTATGAAGTGTTGGTTTGCCGACATATTGTCAAGGCACCAGTCAGAATATCAATCAGTCACGATGCCTGATAGTGAGCACCCACCTCGCTATCGAAGCTTGTAAGAAGCATTGCATCCGAGGGAAGCGTATAATTGAGTGAACATATGTCTACATACCTATTCAAAGAGCAAAAAGTGCAGCCTCATCTACAGCATGCTTTGCACACCTAAGTGTATAGTAGGTATTGCATATAATATCGGGGGAGCGTGAGCCCGCTGGGCTAGATCTGCGCGCTGGAAACGTTGAGTGTATGGGGCGAGGATACGTTTAATACTACCCCGACTAGGAGAAAAGCGAAATTATCTATCTATCTCTAATAACTAAGGATGCGGGCGGGAGAAAATGCAAAGTGAGTATAGCGTAGGCGCCTCGTAGAAGTGTGTTGTAGAAGGTAAGTTGTGGAGTGGGCCCAAAGGCCTGTAGAACCACTTCTATACTTAGTTGAGGAGCACAAAGGTGCGGCCCTGGTATATCTATGCACAAGATGCCTGATATGTGAAGCGTTCTATATCCAGTCCAGCCAGGGCCGTGAAGCCGTTGAATAGATGCCGGTTTTTCTTGTCTTTGAGTCGAGTTGCTCATAATACCTCTTTGGGGGATTCTACGCTCTTCTCATCCCGGACGCCAGTTTCGGTCTCAACCCGCACTTCGTCACTCCCAAAGTGCTTCAAGACCAGCCATGCCGGGAGAATAGACACTGCCCAAAGAGCAAAGTTCAAGTAAATAGCACCCGCCTCTGCGAATACAACCAGCGAAGTCAGACCATAACTGACCGCTTGCCATGCAGACTCGGTCCCTCGAAGCAAAGCGGCGTATCTGATTACCTCTGACTCGTCCTCTGCCAGGTTCCCGATGATGAAGTAACTAAACATGGTTGTGAGCTTCAGCTAGGTGCACCTGAAAATAGATAAGGTGCAATGAGTAGTACTAACAGAAACAAGTAGTTAACTTGGAATCCAACAGTGAGGAAGATATAGACACCGAAAGCTGAGCCGAATCCTGGATCAGACCAATCGTATACAGGGCGTTCTATCCGGAATCTCGTGGTCAACACAGTAACCCATAGCCCTGTTATCCAGCGGTCAGTCACTACTCTAGATGGAGAGGCTGATAACTCAACGAGAGCTCAACGTCTTGTTTCAAGGCAGCTTTCCAAAGACAAAACAAGCTCTAAACTAATAGAAAAAGCAATAAAAAGTGACACTAAATTGCACATACACCAGACCCCTTGAAAAATTGCAATCATTGCAAATGTAGCTCGGGTACGAAATTTCAGGGAAACCTTAGTCCGGTCAAGCCAGTACTAAACTTATTAGCTTCGAGAATACACATGTGGCTGTTAACTTACACCGAGCAAATTTCCCACGATAACAGCAACGACGCTTCCTAGAAACGACCCAAGCGCACGGGACCGGACAGTGAACCATACTTGGAGAAGTCAATTAAAGTCTATCTCCAGGGCGCAGTGTGAGACTTACAAGAGAGGTATGTAAAGTAAACAGCTTCAGAGAACACGGCTTGTCCGATCCACAGGACGATTAGGAGAAACTTAGGCTTCAAAAATGCCTTTGCAGTAGTCCTGACCTCACTCCATGGGTTCTCTAAAATGCCGAGGACAACCTTTTTGCCGTCTGTTCTTTCCACCGCGGAGGGTTTGTTGAGCAATAAACCCACGAAAGGGCCGGCGGCCTGAATGGCAATAAATATGATAAACACAGTGTACGACACCTTTCCAGCTGTATCTGTATTGGCATTAAGACTAAGATTTATGGCACCGCCAATAATCGAGCCAAATAGGCGGTATGTCAGCCAGTAACCCAAGGCCTTCCCCTTGTTCCAAGGTTCGGGGTAAGCGATCGCAATGGCGGTCTCAGCCATCCAGAATATACCGGCTGATAGGCCGCATAGTGCTGCGCCGAGGAGGACGAGCCACTGATTTCCGTAGCGATTGTTAACATATAGACCTGCAGCGTAAGGGGCGTACCCAACACTACAGTGGTTCAGCTATATGACCCACATCACAGGCAAAGCGCAGGAGGGTACACTCACGTGCCTATTATCAAAGCTCCTTTTATCCCAATGTAGTGCACAATAACGCCCGAAAATAAGCAAGATACCACCATCAAACCAAACGTCAAGGCATTTGCAGCGTTCACAAGCTCGGGTGACTGTGAACCTCCGGCGCCAAGAGAATTTATCGCGATCCATATACCCGGGGCAGCAAGATTGCAAAGCCCCAATATCGTCATATTGTAGTAGGTTGAGCGATACCATTTTACTACAATTGTCAGTAACATATCGCGGCCTGAAGATTCTTTGCTAACCTGGATACAACTGGTCATTGGGTGGCTTAGCACCAAACGAATCGTCACTTGAGTCCCTTGCCATAACGACGAGACAATTGCTTTTGCTTGAACGTGAAAGTGCTGGGATCGTCAGATAATGTGAGATATTCTACAATGAAGATATTGAGCGTTAGAGAGTACTTTTTGGGGGTTTGGAAACCGGGCCTTTCCTTTAAGATATCTATCTAGCCTGTTGCCGCGTCCCATTGTCGTTCCACCCATTGAGCATCACGGCAGTCAGCTCAGACATGTCGTCACAATTATTGATATGGTCTCACTAACCGGGATCTAAACCAGGGTCACGTATGTAAGACGATAATCTTGCATGATGGCAAGTCGCATCGTCGCCATCTCGCTATGGAAGCACGCAATGGCCGGTCAATGTGAGTTGGAGAATTATGCATGGATATGGAAGGGGCAGCAACGGACTAACACCAATCGCCATCTGTTTGGATTATCTACAAATGGGCCAGAGGATATTAGCAATTCAGTCGGCAGTGAAATACGGAAGCTGAGTTTTAGTATAGGGTTTTGGCAGCACAATGACCGCGATGCCGCGAGACGTCTTGGTCATTTTGCGCGATCCACTCTCGAGCTGGTCGTGAGTGGATCTACAAGCCTATAGGACCCCACTACGCAACTTACTATCTCCTGTACAACGCACTTTTCACGAGGCAGATAAGCAACGTATGACTCGAAAAATTCTCAGTCTTCGATTAAAATAATCAATAAGCTTATTCTCAGGGTTGTATTGTTATGGGCCAGTCCACTAAACCATCACATAGGACATAGAATAGATTTAATCGTAGATTGACACGCACTATTATTCTTACATGCAAATGAATAGTAGCTCCTCCAGTGATGCATCGTCAAAGCTAGGTAGCCAGATAATTTCTAGCAACAGGCATCTAAGATGCTATTACCTCGATATCTAGGCTTTATGTGCACCTATTTCAACCTTCCCCCGGGCCTAGATTCTTTATTCTGGAATCGAATGTTGCTCCGCAGAAACACCGGCTCTCCATCTATACTTCGAGGCTACATGCTCATCCAACGGTCCAGTCTGACCTGGTGTCCTATAGAAGTTTTCTCTATAAGTTCCACCTGGCACAACGTAATCATCCCAAAAGAGACCCCTCCTCCGCAACTCTGGGAGAAGAAGTTCAATAATATCCTTGAAAGATTGCGGGAACAGTGCGTAAGCCTATAAAGTATTAGAAGCACATTTCTGGGGGTTAGAGATTCGCAGATGGACATGGCTTACGAAGTTGAATCCGTCAATATCGGCCTCTTCGACCCACGTTTCTAGACCATCCGCCACCTGGGAGGGAGTTCCAACTAGGATGGGGCCGTTACCACCAATGGAAACATGCTCGGCAATGGTATGCTTCGTCCATTTCGAAGTACCGGGGGAGAATCTTGCGTATCCTTCGACGGTAGACCTAATTCAGAAGCTGTCAGTCATGTGGCCGTTCTCTCCAGTGTTATCATCACCCCCTTACTTGACTGCATTGCTTTCGACGTGTCTCAGCTCCTCGTCGTCCCCGTATTTACTAAGATCTATGCCTGTCCAGCCACCGAACAGGGCCAGTGCGCCTTCATGGGATGCATACTGGCGGTAGTCGGCCAGCTTTGCTTGGGCTTCCTCTTCAGTTTTGCCCAGGATGGGTGTTACGAGGGCGAGTGTTTTGATGTTAACCGGGTCTCGTCCGAATTCGTCCTTCGCGATCTGTCTCAGCTCGGCAATATTCTTGGCGCAAACCGCCGGCGCGTGCGCAGAAAGAAATACGGCCTCGGCATGCTGCGCGGCAAATTGCTTTCCGGCCCGAGACGTACCCGCTTGCAGTAACAAAGGCGTCCTCTGAGGACTCGGTTCACAGATGTGCGGCCCGGGCACTTGAAAGAATTGCCCGTTGTGATTAATCTCCCTGACTAGGTCTGGGGCGGTGTAAACACCGGTCTCTCGATCTAGCTTTACAGCATCGTCTCGCCACGAAGACTCCAAGAGCTTATATATAACCTTGATGTACTCCTCGGCTTGCGCATACCTATCGTCATGCTACGGTCACTGCTTAGTAACTGGTTCACTTAGTCAGCTAAGTAGGTTAGAACCTTTTACCTTTGGTTGTTCCGCAAGTCCCATGTTCTTGGCCGCTGAATCCAGGTAGCTCGTCACAATCTAGCTGTCTGGTCAGTCGAGCTCAAGGGTTCACAACCATAACTGATGTTTACATACATTCCATCCCAGCCTAGTCATAGTCAGCGACACGCATTCAAACATAGCTGTTTTTCTACTTACCGGCCTTTCGACAGGTGGTCAATAGTCGACAAGCGCCTAGCTAGATGATAAGGCGCCTCGTAAGTGGTAGAGACAGTGACGCCAAAGCCAATGCTCTCGGTCGCGGCAGCCATAGCAGAGACCACGGACAAAGGCTCATTCACAGGCCACTGAGCGCCAGATATTTTGGCCGGGTTCAGCGAGTTGCTATAGACATCGTAGCCCCCTATGAAAGATGGTAAGTTCTATGAGATATTCGGATGGGTGTATGGTGTTGCGTGGAATCTTACCAAGAACATCAGCGACAAAGATACCGTGAAATTTGGCCTCTTCTAAGAGCTTAGCGAGCTCAACCCAATGGGAGATCTCGTTGAAGCGCCATGATTGGTCCTCTGGATGCCTCCAGAGACCTGGAGACTGATGCCCACTGCCTGGAAGAATTGTTAGTTCGGCCCAGGGGTAATGCTGATAGTCGGCTTACACATCTCAACGAAGGCATTGAGCACGAGACTCTTCTTAGGCTTTATAGTCGCGTTTGCGTCAGCCATATTGAATGACTAGATTGGTATCTGGTATTTAAGGGGTAAACAGAGACTGAGATCTAGGCTCCAGGTCAGTGGAAAATATACCACCAGAGCTCATCGGAGATATATTACCGATATCCCTTTGGCCGCCGATACTGCTCCAATACAAAATATGCAATTCGTGACTCGACCAGCTTCTCGCACGTGACTGAACGTACTCAAAGTAGCGACATCCAGGCTCTACCTACTTTCCCGATCGTATGCATATAAGATATGTAGATCATCGCTCTAATCCTTGTGGTTGCGAACCCCCTGTTTTTTGTATTGGGGTAGAATTGGCACTCAAAGAGACACCAGATGAGTATGAGTCGATATCGGCATCACGCAAGGGTCCGTACAATCACGCAATGTAGCGGGGTAGTTTGGAGTAACCACCAAGTTTAACGCCACTTCGGCATCAAGAAAATGCGTGTTACGATTCTACGTAAGTCTGATCACAGGTAATGCATATTGGGAGCCAGTAAAGGCGATCTAAGCGAAACCTATACTAGTTAACGAGAGTAGAGCGACTCCCGCTTTATCCACGGCATGTCATGAACGACAATAGTCCTTCTTATGAAATGGCCCGTTTTCATGTCTTGAGTGACTATTGGTGTGTCTCATCTCCAACTACTACGTCTTCTTCAATGGGATACCTATCATACTTGTATCTCGACCCAGGGTGATCATCTCGAAGGCCTTTCTGGCCCTTCCCATATACCCTCTCTCGTGCCGTCAGCGTTTCACCCTCATTCTCTTGCGCTTCTGGATAGAGGCCACGACGTCTGAGCTCTGGTATGAGCAGCTCTACAACGTCCTCGAAGGAGCCTGGCGTCGTGACGTAGCCAATATTGAATCCATCGAGGTCGCCCTCGCGAATCCACTCCTCCATTTTGATGGCTACAGTCTCCGGACTCCCTACCCCGACAGGTCCTAGACCGCCGATAGCCGCTTTCTCTGCTATAGTGCGCGGCGTCCAGCGCGGCACGTCAGGGCTAGTGGTAGTGAAGGCTTCGAGCAAGCTGCTGATACGGTGATCTTCATGTACGTCACTGGCGGATAACTCCTGGTCCAATGGCACGCGTGAGAGATCTATGCCCGTCCAACCGCTGACGAGAACGAGTCCGCCAATGGTGGAGGCATGGCGCGAAAGCTCAGCGTACTTCGCCTCTGCCTCTTCATCCGTCCTTCCTAGGATAGGCGTGAATGTCGCAAAGAACTTGAGGGAGCGGGGGTCGCGTCCGCGCGCCTTTGCCAGCTCCCTGATCCTTGCTATTTTAGGTCGTAGAATAATGGGTGAGTGGGAAGATACGAAGATTCCCTCGGCGTGCGACGCCGCAAATTCGGACCCTGCATTTGATGTTCCCGCCTGGAACAGAAAAGGGGTTCGCTGTGGAGACGGGTCCACGATATGGCGCGAATTCAGCGTGAAGAACTTGCCTTTGTGATTGATTGTTCGAATCTTACCAGGGTCCGCATAGCTATCATTTTCGGGGTCTGGGTTGATAGCATCATCCGCCCAGGAACCCTCCCACAGCCTTCAGATGCGTTCATCTTTGTCAGCTATCAAGTCCCACTCGGAGCCAGTCAGTTGGTGTCAAGTTCTTACTTATAGAGTACGTTAAGATATTCATCAGCCTGGCGATATCGTTCATCATGTTCGATTGGATTCTCCAGTCCGATTGCCTTAAATGCCGCCTTCTTCCAAGACGTGACAATATTCCACCCAAATCGGCCCTGGGTGAAGTGATCCAAGGTGGAAAATCGTTTCGCAAGTAGAAAAGGGGGCTCGAACGATGTCGATGCCGTGATTGCGAACGATAAGTTCTTAGTGACAGCTGCCATTGCCGAAATAGCCTAAAGCAGTGATCAGGACCTATATCTATGCCTCTCAGTCGGGGTCGGAGACTTACGATGGTTGGATCAGTTACCGGCCATTGGGCAGCCCGTCTAATGCAATTGTCCAGACTTCCCTCGTAGGTATCGTAGCCTCCATAAGTATCGGCCAGGAACAATGCGTTGAAACCCCCTTTATCCAGGAGCTTTGCCAATTCGATCCAGTACCCAAGAGTGCGCTTTGTTGCGGACTTGTCAACTGGGTTCTGTGATCCTATCAGCAGGTGCACGTCAGACTCAAAAGTGATCACAGGTTATGTCACCTTCCATTGCCCAGGAGAGAGATGCCCAATGGTTGACATGTCAAAAGCATTGAGCAATATCTGCTTTTTCTCACTAGATTCAGTCATCTTGACAACGTTCTGATTCTACTCTCGTATATAATGGTCCCACAAAGGATGACACTATTGATGTGATCCGACGAGAAGCAGTCAACTCTCGCTTATATTGAATGCAGCCTTTTGAGACATACGCTGTATGCCGCTATCAAGGCTTCACGTGCAGCCTCCATCGGGACACAATCGAACGCGTCAAGCAGACCATCCATGATATGATCGAAGATTCCACGGATTGCGTTACCGGAGGCGGGGTCCTCTTGCGTGATCAAGTAACGGGGTGCCGGAATTCTACAAGGAGTGATCCCCCCCACGCTCCATGTTCCCTAATGAGCGAAGTATCACAGAGGCCTCGATATTTGGTCATAGTTTCATTACCTTACGTCACATGCCACATTGTGCGACCTTCCAATGTCGGTATATCACGCCACGTCGCAATAATATCTGATAACCCGCTCCTGACCTCGAAGCGCACGCACACCATGATAAGCCAAGTTTTAGTAGCTCAGAAGTATGTCGGGCTCTGTTAATTTGGGTGCATACCTACCCCATGTATGGGTAGACGGAGAATTCTAGGCGATGCGGTTGACCAGGCGTAGATGAGAATAAACGTAGATGAGAATAAAAAAACGCGCCAAGTCGTCATATTCGTGCACCTCAGGGTTTAACAAGTACCCAGCAAGATTACACACAATAGGTACCATACAAATCACTATCAAGTCTAAAAGCCAAACAGAGATCCCACGTTCTCAAACCCCATGAGATTCATAGCATAAATGGAGCACCCAAGCGCTCCTTATCACTATTTTCCATCCACATGTACCTTTTGTGGTATAGCCACCCCTTCAGTTTCCATGTACGAATTACTGATACTACCACCAGGGCTTTCAGGGGTTAGAGGATGCTTATATCTACTTTATGTCAGTTTGCTAGTTGGCACGACGATTGTCTAGAGACCTACTCGGCACGCTTTAGATAGCTGTTGAGCCCGTGTACAACAACAATTAGCAGCACAGCAGACGCTAAGCAGAATGCAAACCCTTTCGGAAAGCGCGGTGCTTCTACTGTTTTGAATGTGAGCAACGGCGTCCAGATAGTCGTGGATTGGGAGATGGTATTGATAAGTACTAGCGTGAAGGATCGCGCTGCAGGGGAAGACCGTAGCTGCGTATTAACCCATCCATGGAGGACACTGGAAAGCGCTACCGCTGCGTATATGGTAGAGAAAGCAAACCATAGGGCTGGCTCAGGTACGTCCCAGATCACCAGGATTACAAGACCTATGGCATTCCACACACTGGCCACAGTTATAGCCCAAGCTGGTCCAATAAGAAGATCAGACGCAAAGCAGACAGCGAGAGTGTAAAAGATGCCCAAAGCAGGTGCGATGGTACCTAGCTCGTTCACACGAGAAGCCGAGTATCGCCCAAGGCTCTTAATCCATAAGAGAAAGGTACCGGTGCTACCATGGATGCCGGCGTTCCAAAATAGGATATCCATCAACATGATAGTCCAGAAGTGCCAAGTGAGAAGGACTTTCTTGACTGTTATCCATTTGAACTTCTCATGGGAAACGTGCCCGGATCTGTGCAGCCGTGATATTGCAAGTTCTACGTCTTGCTGGCGCAAGACCTTGCGGTTTGGCTGATCGGGAGTTCCGGGCAGGACGAGGTAGCCAAAGAGTCCAATTGGGATGGTGATGACGGCACAGATGATATACATCCATCTCCAACCGGCTAGGCCATGAACACCTTCCAATGTCGATGAAGCAGCAGATTGGATCAACCCCGCCGTGAGGGTTCCCAAGGATAAGCCAATATAAAAGATTCCCCCTCGGCGGGCAATCTCGTCGCCTCGGTACCAAGACCCTACAAATGCAATTTAGCCAGGTGGTCAAAGTTTAAATACTAAGAACTTACCCAACACGTAGTGCACCGCAGGAAAGAAAGCTGCCTGCACTGATCAGTGCCCGAGACGTCATGATAATTATGACGGGCTACTTGAAAGGGGCTGTACCTCGAACAAGCCGACCAGAAAGCGATACGCAGCTAATTCGGCAAAAGAAGTTGTGCGAAACTGTAGTAGGGTGAATATACCCCAAGCGACGTCCATTCCAGGGATGAGGTAGTACATGGGAACGTAGGTGAACAAGAAGATGAACGGTAGCTGCCCCAAGACTGCGCCGACGATATAAAACGTTTGAAGTTGAACGAGCTCATTTCCATAGAATCCAAGGTCCTCTTTCAATCCAGCGACATAGGCATTATCTGTAAAGATCAGCTGCGGATATGAAAAAAAAAGAAGGAAACAAACAGGTGCGAGTACAACATACTGAGGTTGGCTTGGTCGAGATATTTCACCCAGTAAGCAAGAACCGCATATGGCACAATCAAGAGGTCCAGCCTCACAATCAGTTTGCGGTCTTCTTTAGTCTCTTCATCAGAGTACCAACGAATTTTGTACCATTTTCTCGCTTTAGATAGGGTCATCGTAGTGTGGAACTCAAGGGTTAGCTTCGTCTAGTATGATCGGGGTCAAAAAGAGTTACTGGAGTGCTCGATTAGGGAGTCAGAAGCAGTACAGGCGAAAGTAATATCATATTTTACGACGCTAAGATGGGATTCAAAGTAGTTATACGTCACTCTCGTTCGACCAGAGCGTGGCAATGGCTTATGTAATAAGGGCTTGGAACAATCCTCATATTCAGCTAATAATTTATTTGTAGACAGCCTTGGGGCCCGTGCCCTTCGCCTCTGGCATACCCCTCCTTTGGCTGTCTCCGATAAAGGACCTTAATACAAGTCCTGTTATAATCG
The DNA here is from genome assembly GCA_022495065.1 of Xylaria telfairii. NCBI lineage: Eukaryota > Fungi > Ascomycota > Sordariomycetes > Xylariales > Xylariaceae > Xylaria > Xylaria telfairii. The sequence goes on along the minus strand of MU383970.1, from coordinate 28,946 downwards.
CCGACTATGGTTACGGCTTCTAGGTCTGTATGTCTGGTCGGAAGGCTGGCAGGCGCAGGCAACTGGCCTTGGTCGTATGACACAGAGTGCGATCCGAGCTTCCAGAACACGCAGTCTGTCTGTCACAAGGGCTTATGTAGAGCTTGGAATAATATTCATTTAAGAGTAATAATCTTTTAATGCAGTCAAGGAGGCCATGCAGATCTCTGGCCTCCTTTTCGAAGGCGGGCGAATCGTAATAGTCTTTATGTCTGAATAGCCTCGCCCAAAGTTAGCAATTGAATTACCAACTTCTTAAAATATCCGACTATATTTTCGTAGAAGCAAACTGTCTCAGAGTTCGGAATAAATCGGATCATACCTTCCGAACTGGTCTGATTCACCCGAACCTCGTATCGACAGTCTGCCGCCTGGCATATGATTATTTACATGATATCGGGTGTCCCAAACCCTGGGGTACAGAATACGTAACCATATGTGTGACACAGTCTATCATCCACGGGGTAGTAGAACGCTCGTTGCTCTTGAGCAAGGACATCCGCTGTCCCGAATGCGACCCAAGTCTTGAAATATCGCTGTTGTGTGTCCAAGTACAGTATGTTGTACCATGGTGTGCTCAGATAGTTGCGAATAGGAAGTGGGAATTGCGTGCTTGACCCCGCAAGGCGTGATAGGGATAACATGGAGCCGAGTTGTGGAAGCAATGTCCCGAAACTGGTCCCATGACAATCAATAATACGAGCTTTTTCGTCTTCATTGCACAATTCATATCACGCCAACAACGCGGTCATCTTAAGGCGATTGTATGGGAGCTTGGCGTCCAGGAACACAATCTCAGGGATATCCATCAAGGCCACCAAAAATGGGAGCAAACTCATCCAACGAAACCGCTACAGCTGAATCTGGCCGTTTGCCAGGATATAATGAGACTGATACATCTATTAGCACATCGGAAGTGGTTCAACCCTTACTAACTCCGACAAAGATGTCCGAATACCCTAAGGCAAAGTTCGAGCTCGAAGATCGTTATATCGATGAGCCTAGATCTTTAAAAGTGGTTGTCATTGGAGCTGGTCTGACTGGAATTACCACTGGCGCGTTACTTCCTAGGAAAGTACCAGGGATAAGGTTGACTATATTTGAGAAGAATGCCGATGTGGTAGGTAAGATTAAGCCGGACTAGCGATACAGTCCCAACTGACATAGTCTATCGTGTCTAGGGCGGCACGTGGTTCGAGAACATCTATCCAGGGGTTAGGTGTGATATACCTGCACATGTTTACCAGTCGTCTTTCTCGCCAAATACCAACTGGTCAGAGCAGTTCGCCCAGGGCGCTGAGATTAGAGACTACTGGCGAGGAGTGGCTCAGAAGTATGGTGTATACGATCTTCTCAGACTCTCCCACAAGGTCGAGGAAGCCAGGTGGGATGGGGAAAAATGGCAGGTGACAGTGAGAAATCTGGCAACAGAGACGGTGTTTATCGAGGAGGCGGATTACGTACTTACTGCTATTGGCCGATTCAACGCCTGGAGACTCCCGAATTACCCAGGCTTGAATGACTTCCGTGGCCTTTTGCGACACGCCTCACATTATGATCCCACATTTGATCCGAACGGAAAGAGGATCGCAGTGATTGGAAACGGGGCCAGTGGTATCCAGTTGGTATCCAATCTCCAGAAAAATGTCGGCCATTTGGATATCTACGCTCGGAATAAGACATGGATATCTGCATCTTTTTCTGGCGATGAGACTTCGATTGAGCCAATTAAGATTCCCCCGGAGCTCCGAGCCACATTTAAGGACCCGAACAAGTACCTGGAGTTCCGTAAGAACATGGAAGGGACGTACTGGAGGGGCATCGAAGGCTTACTCAAGGGCTCCGAATTGAACCGAGAGGCGAAGGAAACATTTGTCAAAATCTTGGAAGAGCGTCTTGCTACGAAACCTGATCTTGTAGATAAATTAACACCGGACTTCTCGCCACACTGCAGAAGGCTAACACCTGGTCCCGGCTATCTGGAGGCGTTAACCGAAGATCACGTGGACTACATCCAGACACCAATCAAGCGGTTCACCGAAAACGGCATAGAAACCACTGACGGGCGTGTGCGAGAAGTTGATGCCATCTTTTGCGCAACCGGGGCCAATGTCGATTCGGTGCCCCCCTTTAGCATCTGGGCAGGCGACAAAGACTTAAGCCAGCTCTGGCGGGAAGGGGGGTATCCGTACACGTATCTGGGTTTGGGAACTCCTGGATTTCCAAACTTGGGGTTTCTTCTTGGTCCCCATGGCGGCGGCCGAAGCGGCACAGTGCCTCATAGCGTAGAGGTACAAGTCGCCTTCTTCGCCAAACTCCTTCGGAAGGTGAGCCGCGAGGGTATCAAGACGATCCAACCGTCGAAGAAAGCAGCCGACGAGTTCGTAGATTACGCGGATGCTTTCTTTGGCAAAACGGTATTATCGGAGAACTGCAGTTCCTGGTACAACAGCGGGAAACCAGGCAGTAGAGTACATGGCCTCTGGCCTGGCTCTGGTGCGCACCTGGCTCAGATCTTACGCGAACCTAGATGGGAGGACTGGGAATATGAATACCTGACACAAACAGGAAACAGATTCGCGTGGTACTTCGGCAAGGGGTACACAGTTAAAGAGTTGGACCCCAATACGGATATGACGCCTTACTTGCAAGATCCAGAAAAGATCGATCTACGAGATCTACATGAGAGCTGGTGGAATCTGCCATAGAGTCACTTTAGAGATAGGTGATAGACTTACCGATAACGACAAATCACTTTTCGTAAGAACAGCGAACAATCCGACATTTTCTTGACCAAACTATTACTACCCGTGCGAACACGTACGTATGGTGGAAAAGTAGTAATTAGTAGTAATTGCACGTAGGCTAGAGGCTATTTACTTATTCCCGCGAGGCGAAATTGGGCGTGGAGGGGTTGTCCCATGGTCTCAAGATCCATTTTTGGTTCCCAGCGCACCCTCAGCAGTTATATTGAAGGGTCAGCTAGTAAGCGAGAGGGTAGTGTAATGGTTGATTGTGGTAGTCTGGAAATGTGGGTTGTAAAAGGAATGGAGATAATACATAGTATAGATACTGGCGACCGTATCCTGGTATCAGTGGAACTGGGGACTGCTTGGCGCCAAGCAGTCCCCGTCAAGCGGGCTGAGGTTATTCCGCCTCCACAAATGGCACAGGACGATGTTACATTGCCAAGCCTTTAGACCCAAAGAGAATTAGTAGCTGAATATGAACACGGGCAGGTGAACAAAAAACCGAAGATAGTTGTCTAGGGCGTTCAGCTCTTCTTCATAGCCTGTCGAGATACACACAGTATACCAAGACGAGTTAATGCGAAGCGATTCTATTCCGGTATACAAGTGGCGGATCTCCTACCTATCTAGACCTAAAAGGACTAAGAGCTTCATTATCCCTATTTGTAAGAACCGACCTCAAAGTTGTGGAATAAAATGCTGCTTCAGTATCAAGTGGCGCTAGAACTGTAGTTTCTGATCTAATTACTGTAATTATTTTGCTACTTTTCCACCCATACCACAATTACTTAATTCCAAGCAGTAAGCTCGTTAACTTTGATGCCTGCGTCAAAATTTACGAAAGGTATAGTTTTAATTAATTTTAAATAGCATACGTATGTGTTATGTGTATCTAGGTTGTTGAATGGTGTACTCGAATTTACACAAGAAAGTATACTGTATGGCGCGTATTCAAAGCCAGGCTAGTGAGCTGAAAAGCCTTAACTGGACTATTGTTAAGCGAGTATTATAGGGCGTATGATAAGCCTTCATGCTAACTAGCCAGAAGAGGGGTAAGCTGAAGCATACGCCTTGGCAGTTGTTTGTAAATATAACTCAAGAATAATTATTAGTTCAATATAAATCATTATTCTAATCCCTTACACGTAAGCGTTTATTACATCCTACTATAAACAATACTGAAGCTGTGAGCCGACATTTGTCTTGTCTTCTACCTTGATTGCTAAGATCTTTAAACAATCTACACTTTTCCCCCAGGATGTCATTGATAGCGCCCCATGGATTTACCTCTGATATTTTCATTGCTAAACCGGTGACGGAGCCACTTCCGGTTGAGCACTTCCGTCAACTCTTCCCATCTTGGCGCTTCACTGCTGTTTTCAAAGCCATCCTTTTCTTGGTAATTCAATTTTTAGATGGTGCGATCTTGGAATTTGCTATTATCTTTGACCTTGTACTATCAGTGACCCTTTTTTATTTGATCGAAATGGCGAAGAAGCTCAATATTCATATGAGTGGTACAGCATTGGCAGAATTGGTTTTGTGGATAAGGGAAGGTCCAGTATGTCTTACGGACTGCTTTTACTGATTTTAATTATTGTTCTACTAACTCTTTTATAGCTTTTATTATTTTTGATCGTTGTTTCGAGGCTGGCACCAGTGTTCACGCGACCGAGGATATGGAGCTTTTTCTGGACTACCTACTTCTTTTCTTGCCAGGTCCCTGAAGTGTTTTTACAGAACTATCTCGAAGCCTGGAGACTGACATACCCTGCATATGTCATCACGATATTTATCGATCAGATCAACTGTATACATGTTCCCTGTCCAGACCCTCATGCTGCGGACATAAATGACCTCTGGTTGTTGAAACACTTGTCTCTGTTCTACCGCATGTCGCGTATACACGGTGGCATCTTCCAGGCTATTCTCCCTAAGTCCCTTCGACGAATAGATATTGTTAAAGTAAGTAGAACGTCTTCTATTTCGATGTGTGTTACCTAAGGCACCCACTTCCACATCCAGAGACCCATAGCATCATAGCTAAGCCCCGTTTGTTCTAATTCATAAAGGTGGAACGAAGACTTGGCGAATACAATGCTGGACAACCTACTTCTACCATGGACCTTGGTAATCAAATTCCCGGTCAGATCGAAAACTCGGGGTTCAAGGAGCTCCCAGGCGACCAGAGGGACTATATTGAAAGTTTAATCGCGAAGGGTGTCTTTCGTCAGGTCACAACTACCAATGCAAGGGCGCTCGCTGATACGTCAGTAGCCCTTGACTTCGTCACGAAGTGGGATTCCTTCTGGCTCTCAGTTATCGTTCTCTCGCCAACTGTTATTAGCATCATTATTACCGTGGCCTGGCCGGCAGTAGCCGTTTTACATTACGATGCAGATATACAGACTAGTGTACAGACTGCGACATCGCTTGCAAGCTATATCGTCACAACTGGCGCGCTCCTTATCGGATTAGTTACTTTATTTGACGGCCTCTCCAAATAATCTCTTGCTTTAAGATCTTATCGTGTCATACTACTATGGTCAAGTGCTGATGTCTGCTAGCCTTCCAGCAAGATAGACAGGCGGGGGCCAGAAGGGTATTGGTCGGCTAGGGTCACGGGATTTAAAGGCAGGAGATGTGTAAGCCAGAACACAGACCCCAAGGCTGTTTATAACTAAGGGCAGAGAGTAGAGGTTATATTAAGAGATAGATTAGGAAGCTAAGGACCTTCAAACCTACCCAAGACGAATAATTAGTTGGATATAAACACTGTTTTATAAAGAATTGATCTTGGAATTATAGTTTTGACGTGTGCACTTAAGCAAAGGAGGATGACGATATTCATAAAATTTAGGTTGTGTTTTAGAGTGCGGAGTTAGTCAAATAATGGTCTGGCTTCGCTTTTTAACAAGACATTAACTAATCAGTAAATATAATCAGCTGCATGCTATGGCTTATATCTAGCAAACGAATAAGTAGGTTGGAAGTTTTGGAATCCAAGTACAACAACTGGAAAGGTTATAATGATAGAGAACTATACATAGTGCTTAGTAAAACATCTTTTAGTTTAAGGATGTATTAATCCAGGCTCGAAAAGCGTACAAGCACCGGTCTAGAATTTGTGATAGGTGAACATAGGCACCACGGTTTAAACGCACCTTATATACCTATTATTAAGCACTAGAGTTCTACTTAAAGAAGGTAAAAAAAAGAAACGTGTAGAGTATAAAAAACAACTCTATTTATACCAGCTAAATATAGAGGTAAATAGCTGCTATTGCGAGCTGGCGTAAGTATTCACTCCGCCCTTGTTATGCACTACTCCTGTCACATATATGGGTACGTATTCTGTACCCGAGAGTTTGGGACACCCGATATTCTGTAAATAGTCTATGCAAGGCGGCAAACTACCGATACGAGGTTCGGGTAAAATCAGATCAGTTCGGAAGACATAATCTGATTTCTTCCGAAGCCTAAGACAGTTTACTTCTACGAAAATGCAGTTAGATATTTTAAGAAGTCGGCAATTTAGTCGCTGACTTTGGGCGAGGCTATTCGCATATAAAGACTGCGCTTCGACCGCTTCTGAAAGGAGGTCCAGAGATCTACATGGCCCCCTTGACTGCATTAAAAGATTATTACTCTTAATTGAATATTTCAAGCCCAGTACACACATCAGCCCTCTTAGCCACACAGATCACGTAACCTGTGGTCACATAAACCCGTGGGCTATAGCAATACTGAGAAAAGAAAAGAAAAAAACGATCCAAATAAAGATAAAAAAAAATTGTGAAATGAAAAGGGGTTAAAGAATTGCGTAGTTTTTATACGCGTTGCTGTGTAAATAGGATGTGGCCCGTGAGGGGATGGCCCGTGAGTACTCCTGTCATTTTAGTTAACAGAATCTCGTTCCCTATTCGCTCAGGTCCGACTCGTCATCTCCTGGGTTTTTAAAAGATAGGGAATCCATCCTCTCCTCACATTCAACCTTCTCATCTGGAGGCTCCGTCGGCTCGCCGGCACTGTCCACATGGTGCTTTTTCTCGACACCACTTGAGAACTTCGTCATCATAGAGTTGACATCGTCAAAATGAACCGTCTTGATAATCACCTCATCTATGTGACCAATGGTACGGGGCTTATTGTATACATCCGAGATGCGGCTTTCCAACCCTTATATTTCTTGTTGAACACTCAACAGCTCCTCTTTCGTCGCGCTCCATGTTTTTGTGTTTGTGTAGCCTCTTCACTTTCTTCTCTTCCCATCACTTTTAATCTTAGAGCTTCTGCTCCTGGGCTGCTTCCTGCTCTTTCTTGACCAGTCTGTCGTATACAGTGAGTGATGCTGCATGCCTAAAAGCAAATTGAATAGTACGGCCGCTCCACCATGGCTTTTCGTCTGTGTAGTGCTTTTGCCACCGGGTGTTGACCTCTTGTCTATCTTCACCTTCGGCTTCTCATCTCCCTTGTAACAAGATCTTGGCATCTTGCTTCGTTGTAGTATTGATTCCATATCTTTCCCACCACGTTTTTGTTCAAGGGTGGGTGTAACACCTACCCACTGGAAGAGGGGGCAATGAGCAGGCTCGCAGGTCTAAACAGCAACAGGTAAATTACACAGTCCTAAATACCCTCAAACATCATCGCCACTTACTACCTGTTAACACAGCTTCAACCTATTTATTCAACATCAATCTCAGTCTAGTTTGTCGGTTGATTATGCGTAATTGCATACGTCTCTGTCAACGTGATGTGGTCCACCTGGCCCTGCTTCGAGCGCTGCGAGGTTGTATCGTTATGTTCCAATTGGATGGTCGAGGGATGATACCCACTCGGATGCTCGGGGAAACGACTCGCATCCACTTTGTTGGGTTCGACGTCGGAGCCACTCTCATCTGGGCGCTTTTCGGACTTAGAAGGGTTGAACTGAGTGCCTGGCCGGGCCCTGCTGATCACTGGAGCCATGGACGAGGATATCCTATCAGGGACGGGAAGTTTGGCGACAACCGTAAGCTTGGGCAGGCTACTCAAGATAATAAGTAGCGAGATCTCAACCGACGCCAGGAGCGAGGTAACGCCAGAAAGGACGTATACCTTGGTGCGGTTCATCCCGTACTTCACGACGGCGTCAACGCTCCGCTTCAAGTTGTCGTTCATAATAGCGACTCGGCCGATACCGATGCCCATTGCGATCAATGTCCCGGCCATAATTATCATGAGACATAGTTTCTGTCGAAGGGGCATGTGAAACTTCCAGACGAGAAGGGGCGGCAGGATGCCGTCAATAAAGTCCAACAGGACGTACAGAACTAGGACACTTGGTCAAAGGAGACGTCACTATGCCAGCGAAAAGTGTGTTTCTTCCATCCCGTGGCGGTAGTAGGTTACACATCAAGGGTCCATTGAAAATGACTTACCAAGTTCGGTGGAGATGAGAATATCGTACGGCTTGCGCGATAGTCGCCACATCGCTGGGATGCGAGGGTCCCAGTTGGCTGGCAAGGGACTCGCCTGAAAGAAGACAAACACAAAATTGACCAAGCCGAGGATAGTTAGGAGTGCAGTTGTATTGATGACGAGCCACTTGAACCATACCCTCACGCTGAAAAAATGGACAAGGAAAATTGCGATCGAGAGTCGTGATGCCATGTTTGCTAGAATGTTGACCGGCACAGTAGCCCATGACCATCTGGTCATATCGACAATCTGCTGGGTCGTCATAGTTTCCGTGTCGTAACCAAATCCGGCCATGCAGTCAAGGGTGAAAAAGACCTGGAAGAGAGTGTGCAAGCCCAAGGCGAGCAGCATGACCCAGTCGTCAAGCGTGAACGGGCGGCCGAACTTTCGCGTCAGGTAGAAGCGAACAACTAGAGCTAGAAAGGCAAAAACGAAGAAAGTCCAGGTGACACCCAAAACAATCTGCGCTTTCTGCGAGAGCCCACGGTCTAGGGCCTCTGTAGGATGATCCATGATGAGGCAAGGTGTTCCTGCGATGGACAGTGAATGTGGGCGATGAGGTAAGATTATCAGTCAGTTTACCAGCATGTGGTCAAAGGAAGAAGATGAAGACTGATACATAAGGCGGCAGTATCACCACTCGTTGTATCGGCGGGATGGAGAGAGGGTGAGAGCCTGCTCCAAATCAGAGATGCGACTTGGGAATAGGGGCGAAAAAGCCTAACGAATTCCCCAAGAGTCTAGATGCATACTGTTATTACTGTGCGTATACTACGGTAATATGGTAGCGGGCTGCGTAAACATGCCCGAATGCATGTTAGAAGCAGGCTGGCGCTTGGCACATATGTGAAATTACCCAACTCATGCCATTGGCAAACAGGCCACTGGCTAAGACGATCGACTAACCATGTTGTACCAACAACAAAACCTAGTAATTACACTTGCAAAAGAACCCCTGCCAGACCCCCGTCTATAATAATTCATTCGTGTATACTGCAGTGTGCAGAATGTCTGGTTCTCTACCCACCCCAAAATCCACAATAATGATTCTGCCCCTCACTACAACGTATGTTGGCCCTCCACGAAAAGCTCCAGCCCATCTAGTCCAGTTGATAATCTAACTATAATGCCCCATTCAAAAACCAAAGTCTCTATTGGTCATTCACGACGCAGGTGCCCCCCCTGCTCTACCCAGAGGAGGACTTCACGGGGAAGACGGTGCTCATCACGGGAGCTAATACGGGGATTGGTCTGGAGGCAGCGTGGCAATACGAAGCCGGATGAAAAAGCTCTATAAGCGTGCTCGTTGGGACAGGAGCGTAGATACGCAAACTCGAGTGGATGCTAAAATGTGCGTTAATCAACTTGCTGCTCCTAAACCCCTTCATACCCTACGGTATTTTATTGTTCATAGGTAATAATCACTCGTAATGGCATTTCTGAGACGTCACTATCTTCGAAGTAATAAATGAAAATCCCCGCTAAAGCGCGCCTATCCGCTGCATCTCTTATCATCGCCACCTCTCTTTAACGAAGTCTGCGCATCGCTCGGCTACCATGTAAACTGATGCCATGGGGTGAGCTGGATGGGCGGTGGGCAATATGCTAGCGTCTGCAATTCGCAGGTTTGGGAATCCATGCACTCGTAATTGCCCGTCGACAACACCACCATCCTCCTCCTTGCCCATGTAACATGAACTAGTCAGATGATAGGAGGAGGTCATGTTCTTCCGAATGTAATCGTCGAGACTGGCATCCGACACCGAGCTCCAAGAACCCTGGGTCCATTCGCCCCCCGTGCTATCAGTCGCCGGGTGTTGGAACATACGGGCGCTTTTGGGATACCCGGAACGGAAGACAAATTGCTCAGCCAAGCGAAGGGTGAAACGCAGTGCCTTTCGTGCCACGCGCTGATCCTCCTCGCTTCGTAGCATATTTAGTCGTATCTGGGGACTTTGCTTCGCATCCACAGACTGGACTACAACATCCCCAGTTGATGCTAAACTTGGTTGGGTGAGGCAAAGTTGAAGCGTGAATACCCCTCTGCCGGCATTCTTGGCCGGTACTGTACCGATTGGTAGCACTATGATCTCTGCATCTGGAAGGTGGCCTGGATCGAAGGGATCCCCGGTAGCCTTCGTCTCTCGTAACAACCCCGTTTCGTCGTCGATGTGTGAGGTGCTGAAGAAGATACCACGGTCTATAGCGGACTTCAGCCAGCCTTTACCGGCTATAGCATACAACAAGACGTTTTTTATTACAGATATAACGCTGACCTGCAACTGTTGCATTGAGTCCTCAATGGGGACCTCGAAAGAGATCGGCAACAGAATATGGTCACTTAATCGAGCGCCGACGCCTGGGAGGTTTCGTGCGATAGGTATGCCCACTCTGTTGAGAAGCGCCTCGGGACCTATTCCACTGAGTTGCAAGATTTGCGGAGTACATATTGCGCCGGCAGTAAGTATGATTTCCCGTTTAGCGGAGACGAAATGAGGGGTCGGAGTAGGTTGATCAGCCTTCGAGGAAGAGAGGTAAACACCGCGTGCAATACCATTCCGCCCATCCACGTCAAGATGAGAAACGATGACGTCTGTGCATATATGCAACACACTTTGGCGCTGGATGGCAACATCCCTTGGCAAATACGCGTGGAATGCTGAGTGCCGATTACCTTTTTGATCGATGGTAAGGTCGAAATTGAGGTACCCAAGAGCGAAAGAGCCATCCTGGTTAGGGTCTTCTTCGGAGAGGAGGCCTAACTCATGAGCCGATTGGGCGAGGAATGGATGTACGGCAGACTCGAGATGGCTGGTCTGGCGCAATGACACAATTTGTTCGACTTTCTCAAAATACGGCTTAACATGTGCCCAACCCCAGTCGAAACCATGCTGCGACCATCTTTCAAAATAGGCGGGTGCGCCGCGTGTGTATACCATCCCGTTGATTCTTGAAGTCCCACCAAGCGTCTCAGCAAAGAGGAGCGAAACGGGCTGATCGCCTGTTTGCGGCTCTGGGATCGACGAGCGGTTGACCACATAGCTGCCATTGGCGGCTGATGCGAGAGGTATTCGTGATCTCAGAGAATCATCAAAAGGGCCCCTTTCGAGGAGAAGAACTGTTGTCTCGGGGCTTTCACTAAGTCGCGATGCCAAAGCCGACCCCGCTGTGCCACCGCCAACCACGATGTAGTCGTATTCCCGGCCTATGACTTCCTCCACACGTCTGAGCGGGTAAGCGCCTCCGTTGACCCACATAGTGCTGCGGATCGATCTTCGAAGATCTCTTGTTTCAATTTGATAACAAAACCTTTAAAGGATTGACTGGTTCAGAGGGGGTTCATTATTATCAGACTCAGGAGGGGCCGTCCATAATTCATACTGTACAGAGACCAAAACTAACCCCTTAAGGTTAGTATTAGCCACTGACCCCACCTATATATGTACCTGTTTAATACGGTAAAGTGCTTTCCCTCGTGGCCGCTGAATTATTTGTTTATTGGAAAGCTTTACCAAACCGCCCTACCAATTTCAAAAAGGGAAGGTAAAGCTTGAGAAGTTAAGACCAGACCCCCCAAAACTTTAAAAATGTGGGATGGCTTCCTATTGGTCTAGATAAAAGATAAAATACCTAGAAACTAAAATCGAAATGCCTCGCATTTCGATTTTCACCGTATCAAAATAGAAGCAGCTGACCTTAGGAAAAGTAAAGCTTTCTATTTTAGGGACAACTAGCTTGGCACTACAGAGTTTTTTTACATCAAGTAGGTCAAAGCAAACAAAAACTCTTTTTTTTTTTTGGCTTGCTTTGCTTTTTACAGCTAAGAAAACAATAAGATATACAGAAACTACTAGAGCGACGAGCGGCACACAACACTCAGTCCTTTCCTGTATAGGTTTATCGCCTGGTCCTTGCCTGGTTCAGTACGTGTCTCGATCAAGAACTTGGCCGTTACCTGCTAGTGCCAGAAGTGAACGCATAAGGCTGAAGCCGAACTAAGAGGTGAAATCATATGATGAGGACCTTCTTAAATCGCCGGCCATAAGCCCTGCGAACACCCAGCTCTTCGGCCTGAACCCGAGGGGAGGTGCCGTTCCGCCTAGCAGATCGTTTAATAGCTCGGGGAAACACCCGAAATCAAACCAACTGGTTACGGGTAGACATGGCAGCTGTCACACGGATTCACGTGACCACTTCGAGTGGGGTACTAAGACATGCTATGTATATATAAAGCTGGTCAAGGCTTAGAGTCCTCCCGAGGACACTTTCCTTCCTTAAGAGCCTTTGACGCCATAGCCAATTATTGGAACATGAGGAATGAAGCTATACCCAAGTCCAGTACAACTGCCCTTGTGACAGCAGCAGAATGGAAGTAGCGTCTCCCGTTCGGGACACCTTCTTGAACGTACGAGATGACTGTCATGAGTTGCTCCCATAGATATATATAGCTATGTCACAAGGGCAGTTGTACTGGACTTGGGAATAGCTTCATTCCTAATGTTCTAATAATTGGCTATGGCGTCGAAGGCTCTTAAGGAGGGAAAGTTTCCTGGGAGAGCTTTGGGACCTAGCTAGCCTTTATTATATATACACAGAATGCCTCACTACCCCTCTCGTGGTCACGCGAATCCGTGTGACACAAATACTCAGCACATCATCTTCGTCGCGCCGGCAACCATCATATTGCCAACTCCCTCGCCCTGCTCGTCGTACTATCATGCAGGTAGATCCAGCAGAAACACTCCCACGGGTACCCAGTCCCGAAGAAGACGAAGTATGCGCAGTTTTGAGGGCAGACTCGACGGCCATCTCGCCGTGAAGTAGTCGCCAAATTCACCGGTCGAATTGGATAACTAATACGCATTGGGGGCTATCTCGTGAATATTACTCGAATGAACGGGAAATTATCGACCAATTGGAACGCAATACTAAAATTCAACGAAAAGCAAGGTATGTGGCTAATTGATGGTGTTTGTGGCTGAATTCCGTTTGCCTCTAGTAGAAGGTATATCTCCTCTACCGCAAATACAAATACCAAGCCACCGCCATCTCCTATCCGTATAATTTCTGAGGTTGTGTAAAACACAAGGCGGATAATCCTGCCAAGTAACGATAATTACTCGTATTCCCGCGCCTCGTCATATTCGAAGTGCATTTAATCGAAGAAGAACCTTGAGATGGTCAGCGGAAGAGATAGAAGGGAGGACATAGGCCTTGAGCGTCTGCTTACTTTCTCAATATATCTCACGCCAATGCTGACGCCTTCCGAGTCTATAAACTCGCTAGGGTCGCCGAAATCGATATTATTTGGATCTAAGCAGGTCAAGCATGTTTCAACAATCTCGGCAAACTCTGTACCCATAAACTTTGGGAGTGAGTTTCGAGAAAGTGCTACGAAGTTATCCTTCATGTTTACCAAAAGATATGCAGACGGCTCAGAATTGGGCGGCAGTTGCAATGCTGATCCTAGCCTTCGAGTCGCCCCCTCATCATCATATTCAACAAAGGGTTCCCAGAGTCCGATCTCTAGTAGACAGACCCCAAGGCTGTAGATATCATGCTGCATGCGATAATCATCTTGAGGTGTAGCACCTTGACGGCTAGGATGGCGATATAGGTTTCTCTCCCAGAGATGATCTCCTCGCATTGCCGAACGCCCGTACTCCGCGCGGAAGTCACCGAACCCAACAAGGAAGGTTGAAATACCCGGATCCTCTGCGTGTTGAAACGTGGTAATTGTTTCTGGGCACAAGTTCTTGTGGACGAATCTAAACGAGTGGACATAGCTAACCGATCGTGCTAGCGTCCTGGCGATTTCAAACTTCGTAGAAAGGGAATCGAGCACCGTCCTGGACACGAGAAGATCGCGAAGGCTCCGGGGGGTATGATGCCCTTTAATACCCCTAAGCACTAGTGTGTATTTCGTGACGTCGTCGGCCGTCTGCTCTGGCATGCCCGTGATGAAGCCTTTGCACTGTAATAATCCCGAGGTCTCCGGCGAGTCGTGCTGCAGCCGTTGCGCCAGGTTTCGAACATTCTCCCTGGCAATCTTAGATGCGGTATGTCCTAACTCATAATACGATATCTCGTCCAGAACGTAGAATTTTCCGTTGTAACCTCGACTAGCAACTTGAGCGTTGCAAAAACGGAGTTGCTTCACGTCCATGAATTGTAGCTCACCCGCTGAAAGAGACAACCCCTTCCGGACATTGTCTAATTGGCCCGATTCATCAAGAGTTGATCGAATGGTTCTCGCCGATTGAATTGCATTAGAGTCTCGCCCAGTGCCATGCGTAAACTCATTGTCCAGTTGTCGGTCAGCAATGAGTATAGTTAGATACCAGGTAGGATCAAACTCGTCATCCCATCTTCGCAGTGCTTCGAGCACATTCTCGAGGTACTGCTTTTTGAGTGTATATTTAACTCTTGTTTTGAGCCTTAATTTGGTGGACTCTGCATCCTGACGTTGGCCGTAGCCTTCCAGCTCTCGATTTATTTTAATCAGCTTCGTCGAAAATACCCGAAGACACTGATCGAGCACAATACGATGCTCGTCTGTTAATTTTGACTCAATCTTCTGTAGAAACTTCAATTGAGTTGAGACCCTCATCCAGGAATTTGCAGCTTTTGTCGCTTGTTCATTCAGCTCATCTTGCGCATGTCGATAAGATGAACAGATTTCTGTTGCTCTATCACCATATCTTTGGATTGGATTGAACGTTAATGATTGACTATTCGGAGGAAAGAAATTCTTTTTGGACCTACTTGAGGCACAGATCGACTGCGGCTACAACTGCCAAGCCTAAACCTGCCAATTCCATTACTTCTGTCGCAAATATTATGCTCTTTCAAAGAAGTGTCGTGTATGTGTCACAAACCTGCCAATTCGCAAATGAGGAATATCGTCATCATATCGCTACACGTTGATATGAACACGAGATAAGCGTTGCCTACGTCCCTCAGCTATAACGCGAGCATTGCCACAGAGGTAGTGAGTAGAGGAGGCTATGAGGGCATAGCCACGATGCACTAAATTGCAAGTGGAATATGTATTTAATTGCAGAATCCGGGTGCGCGATCTCATGGCTTCTCCTATAGTTGGGTTACCAAATCCTAGCGGGAATGGAGGTTATGCCTATAGGTTGAAAATACCTTGGCGTTGCTTGAAATGGTTAAAGCGCAAAAACACTATTCCGGTTAGGACTTTCTACATGCCAATCAGGAGGAGTTGGTACTTCTCCGCTGCCTCAGCTGATGCAACTAGGCGCTGCCACAAGGCACAGCGCTTCCTCTTCCCCCGAAGGCTCTCTACTTAGAATGGGATGGTGGTTGGGAACGGAATTTTAATTGTCTGCCCAAAGAAGGCGACGAGGGTGGCGTAGCCGCCTCAATGTTATGGGCTGCCCACCACTGTCCGATCGGCGATGGAATCTATGCCCCCCGCAGAGGAGAGAGCTGACATCCTGGTGATTGGACCGATTTATCGCCTACTGGGCTCGTAGTATCGCTGCTCGTACTTGTGTACCTCGCAACATTAGGGTCGCAGCCATCCTCGGTTTTCCGTCTCCCCCTCTTAGTTTACCATTTCTTACTTTGACTTCATCGATTCGCCCATCGCAATTTTTCGGCAATCAAAATATTGGTATCGGAATCGCCGCAAGCTTTTTAGATGGCATTCGTTAAAACCAGGAGAAAATTATGTACAGATTGCTCTACTAATCTTGGAATGAAGCAATGGCACATTGGGCCGGGTTGCCGGAGTTTGTTCGCGAGTCGAGACTAGAGGCACAGGTTTACGTAGGATTGACTATTCACAGCGTATACGATAGCCTAACCGGGTCTTTACAGCAACAACAATGGAATCGTGACATGACCTTTCGCGTTGGTCGTGGTGGGCAGGGCAAAGTATGGCTGGAGCGACGTTTCTATGGCCCCCCTTCTTACCACACCTTACAACGCGCTGTTAAAGAGATCGAGTTAGACATACCGATTGATCGCGATGAAGATCGGCTCCGGGAACTTGAGGCATTGGCCAAATTTTCGAGGCCAAGGGTAAGGGCTAGATGTTGATGCTCGCTAACCAATTGCTGACTCTTGTCATTAGTATCGAGAATTCATCATCGAGTCGTATGGGTGGTACCTAAAGAACGAAAATTTGTTATGTATCGCAATGGAATATTGCAAGCTCGGAGACCTTGCCCACTACTTGGAGTCAAACGGACGACTCACAGAAAAGGACGCGAAAATTATCACAACCCAAGTATTGGTAGGGTTGAATTTTATGCACGATGAAGGTTGGGCACACCGGGACCTCAAATTGTCTGTGAGTGAAAGCTTCTTCACGCCCATGGATCATTGAACCTTATATCTGGATAGAATATACTCATCACAAGACAACCGCCTGAGCGTTGGGGAGTTAAGATATCGGATCTCGGTTTGAGCAAACGGACCCAGGCGCACTTGTACGACTCAACCACGGTGAAGGGTACGCCAGGGTTGCTGGCGCCGGAGCTTGCCGGCTTTATGGGTACTCATGCCTCGCGGACCGCAAACCCCAAATCTATCGATATGTGGTGCCTCGGAGGTACAGTCTATGAGATGGTCACCGGCCGAAAGCCGTTTGCCGATCTAAGTCTATTTTCTACCTATTGCAACGGACGCCGCACCATCTCGAAGGACTCCCTTGTGGGTCATGCGAGCCCAATTCTGGTGGACTTCATCCAGTCGCTTATGTGGGTTGAACCTCGCTCCCGGCTTGATGTTGCGAAGGCTCGACAGCACCAGTGGATTAAGGATACCCCATTGCCAACTTCGCCTCCGAGCCAAGACCCGATCTCTTCGTTAAGCAAGCCTAAAACCCCGGTACAGAATACAACGCAGCATCCAATTATACAACCACAACCGTCGTCCGGAAGCTGGTCAACAGGTTCGGGATTCCAACCAGCAAGTTTCTTGCCACAAACGCCGACTTTGGGGATTCCCTTTAGGCCAGCATATGTCGGCTCGGGGCGAGGTTATTATCCGCAATATTCAAGTCAATACCCTTTGACTCCGAGCCTTACGTTTCCTTATACATACAATCCATATTATATCCCTTATTATAGCCCCAATCCTTACACAGGACCAACCCATCGACCGACCCATCGAGTGACCCTTCGATCCCCTCGATCAACCCCTCGATCGAGACAACACTACCCATATACAACTACTCCGCTACAGACCGTAACCCCTAACACCTCGTCTCCCACTAATACAGACTCTAGCGGTCTACAAAACCCACCAGCATTTTCTTATCTACAAATCTCGAAAGGTTCCACCTCCGCGAAATCCCAGCCAAAGCCAACAGCTGCTCCAACGGATGCACACGGAAGACCAGAATCATCTCAGCCTCCGAAGCAGGTATCTTCCACAATTAGAGATAAGGAAACAAAAACTTTGGTTATTGGTGCCCTAGCAAAAAAGCCACAAGGGGTCACGTACGCCCATGCTGCGAGAAAGCTCGGAGCAACAGATGTGAAAAATGATATAGAAACCCTTATGTCAAAGGATGAGATTAGCGGACCCCTAGCCAGTGTCATCGATGCCCCCACGAAAGATCCTGCGAAACGAGCGACGTTAGAGGAGGAATCCAAACAGCGTAGGACATCGTCAGGAGCAGTAACATCTATTACGAAGCACCCTTCAACATCAACTACCAAATCAATCTCAAATCATAGGGAACTGCTAGAATCACATCATGGTGTTTCTACTTCTAAGAACAATAGTAATTTGGGAGATTTGGGAGTGAAACGATTAATCGATATTGGCAAGAGCCGCGTCGGAGAGCAGTCAAAAGATTACATTGAGCTTCTAGATATGCTTGAAGGGTCGCTTCAGAATAGTGATTGGCAAATTGTGGAAAAGAAGAAGAAGAAGAAACGCAACAGAAAGGGTCTGGAGACTGAAGAACCGCCAGCACCACAGCTTATTAAGTAGTCTCTTAGTAGCCTGATTTGTCACCCAGTTTTTACCGCCGCGCCGCTACACTGACACTCTCGTGTGAAGTGTTCAATATTGTGTGAAAAATGAATGCATAGGCTATGACACTAAGGCCAGAACGGGCTGTAAAATGCACTTGATCGTGTAGTACAATACATGTATAGGTGTGACAAGGGCTTATGTAATAAGGGCTTGGAACAGTGTTCTATTCAACTAATAATTCTCTTTGGGTCTAAAGGGTCCATGCCTTCCAAATCCAATCCTCGATGCAACCTCGACTTACGCCTCGTATTTATAAACAGCCTGAAGGCTGGCGCCTTAGGCATCTAGCTATTACCCCTCCTTTAGCTGTCTTAGTTCTAGTCCGCAATACGAGGCTTCTATGACTCTTACGAGTCCTGTGATAATCGCCGACCAATAGTTGCGGCTCCTTGAGGCTGCGTGTCTTGCCGGAAGGCTGTATGTCTGGACGGAAGGCTGGCAGGCGTAGGCACCTGGCTTGGTCCGTGTGACAATAGGGGTGCCGGAAACTTGGTTAGAGTGACCTCAAAACTCTTCGTCCCAACTTATCCAAAAGGGAATTCCCTTTAATTATAGGTAGGCTAGAGCTTTTATAGAGCAGGATAATATTAATGTTGATGAAGTCCAGAGATGAGGTGATGACTAGAAGAAGGGCTCAGAAAACGACAACCACCATGAACATCAGGATCCCATTACGGGATTAAACTGAATTGTTATCATTTTGGGGGTTAAAGAGCGTTCAGGTTCTCGAAACTACGACGCGCTAACCAAGTCTACATGCAGACCTCTTCTACTTAGATAGCTTAGTCGTCTGCCTCATACTCGTCTGCCTCATACTCGTCTGCCTCATACTCGTCTGCCTCATACTCCTCCATTCGTTCAACCGCCAGCTGCACCAAACCCCTGGAGTCTTTATCAAATTGATCATCGCTGGCGATGGAGCGGAATTGTCGCTTCCACTCAGACCACCGCTCCAAACTCCACATGCGTCGACATCTCTCCTCCGTCTCCCACTCACCGGTGTCCTGCCTGATGCCCGCGCTTTCTTCCCTGCATCTCGCATATACCCACCGCCCCTCTTCGGTCCGCAGCACCCACTGCGCCCCGGCCACCGCATCCGCGCTCAGCCGATTCATGTCGCCGGTTTCGCGGGCCTTGCCGTCTGCGCTGGGATACCCGCAGTTCTGCGGCATGATGTCATCTAGGGAGCACAGAAAACTGCAGTCAATCAAGCTCTCGCTCGTCAGCCGTGCCATTGCCGACTGCAGATTGCACCAGCGGGCGCGTGTTTCGGTGTGGAGTTTTTGCATCTCGGAACGATTGGAGAGGACGTCTAATTGATTGTGTTAGCCGATGCCGGATGGACAAAGGGAATGAAGCAAGGAGATTAGCAAAACTAGTAAACAGACCTGCAGCTTGCCAACGATAAAGCTCCGCAGTCGCTTGCCAATTCCCGCCGAACGGCCATAGCTTAATGTAGCGCACCTCTCTCGCCTCGGCATCCGCGATGCTATCGGGCGCATCGTGCCGCGGCAGAGCGCGGAGTTCCAAAAGGAATTGCACGATGCGGTCCTGGCCTTCGTGCGCCGGAGGAAACGCGGGGAGGAGCTTCGCAAGCGTGGTGAAGGCGTCTTCAATATAGCCGCTTGCGTTGGGGGTCAGCATGCGCATCGTCATGCCGCTCGCCTGCTCTTCGGCGGTCAGATTATCCCAGTCGGCTCTCAGCGCGAGTTTTTCATGTCGCCGGGAAGATTCGGCCATGACCCAGGCGTCGAAGTCTCGTGCCGCAGCAGCGGGGGTGACAGCGCCGGTTATGAGAGCGTGGATGATCTTCTTGTGGGCTAAGTCATCTTGGTCATCGTCCTCCTTGAACAGTTGCACGTTGAGGGGTGTGTCGCGAAGGTGAGTTGCAGCCATGTTGACTAAGGATTGAACAGTAGTGTGTATGTTGATGATCGGTGCAATTGGTAAAAATAGGGGGAAATGCGAAGAATATAAATGCGGCCTTATCCTGCGTGCCTGTGTCACCACCTGCACTGTCACACAGCATGCATATTGTTGCAGGATGAGACACGTGGGGTTTACCAATTATGGACCATAAGGAATAGGAGTGAAGGGAGTGAACGTTACTCCAGAACGACTCAGCACCTTCCTTCAAAAAGGCCATATTCTGCGCCCTGATCTACCGGCGATCAAAAGCACATGACATGGTTATCCATTCGGCTACATATTTGGTTAATTATATATCAGATATATCAGCCGCTAGTCATCTTATTCTGAAGTGAAGTGTCAATAGTCGCCTGAAAATGCAACGGAACGGGGTAGTGACAACAGCGTTCTTGGTTCCCGAAATCCTTTATGCTCATAACCTATTTATATCACGATGAGCTGGGTGGTTTAAGCAAATACTTGTCTTATAAAATAAGCACTGACACCAGCTAATTGCCTTGTGGTCATACATACAACGTTGGTGCCTCGCTGAAAATCCCAACTATGTCGATCATAAACAAGTGGCATGTTGTCAGGGCCAATGGTCTCATATGCTCACGGGGTCACCCGCGAGGAAAGCTCATATCGGGTCTAAAGGGTCTCTGATTTCTTTTTTCTCTCCACAGTGTAACCTTTCCCTTCGCCCTACACTTATAAACAGCCTTGGGATCTGTGCCTTTGGCCTCTGGCCTTACCCCTCCTTCGGCCGCCTCCGATCCAGGTCCGTAATATGAGTGTCTGTGAGTCTTCTCGTGTCCCGTAATAATCGCCGACCAATGGGTACGTCCCCTTGAGGCTATATGTCGCGCCGGGAGGCCGTATGTCTAGCCAGAAGGCCGGCGGGCGTAAGAACCTGGCCTTGGCCGTGTGAAACAGATTAGCTGACGATAGACTAGCTAGGAGCTACTCTTCTCGAGATATTTAAGACCAGAAACTAAAATAAAGGTACGAAAAGGGGTATCATAGTCGAGCTCAGGCTCCAAATGAGGCTTGAATCTACAGTAACACTTACTGCTTAGTTATAAATATTGAAATATATTGTGAATATTTACATTATTTTAAAGAGCGTATATGTCGACTAGGCGATAAGTATCTTCAGTTTATTTTAGTAATCCATCCCGGACCTCACAAGCGGCGAAGGTTTAAATCAGCGTAAGCGTGTGTAGAGCGGCGAGAAGGCTGCTGACGGCCGAGACAGGCCATGGGTAATTGAAACTATGTCTGGATAACCCGCGCAAAGCAATTTCAAGATGAATAACTGAGACATTTCCTTTATTTGGCTTAACGAGGAAGCAGATCAGAATCACATGTTCTCAATCTCTCGTCAGCTTAGAGAAGGGGATCTTCTTACATTCCTAGAAGAGCCGGTGGCAGTTGTTTTTGACGGCGTACTGAGCGCCGTTTATTGATATATAAATACTCCGATTGCTCATCCCGAGCTTTGCTTTCTTGGAGCCAGATCACTCGCATCCTCGAAGCCCATCGCAGTATCCAATTATTAGAAATCAACGCCATATTAATATAAAGTTCAACAGAATGCAGTTCACTCAAGGACTCGTCGCGCTCTTTTTCCTCGTAGCGCCCGCCCTGTGCGCTCCTACTGAAGGAAACTTGGTTTCCGCGGCCGACGCATTGGCTGCTCGGGACGTGGGTGACCCTTTATTGAACATAGTACCGGCTCGTGCTAACACAAATTCAGACCACGGTGACGTGCAGACCCATGACCAACCACTCTCCGACGAGAAATTTCAGGGTCTCAGTCGACAACGCGAAAAGCCAAGCCAGAGCCGTCAAGTTTAAAACGGGCAGGAGCGACTATCCTCATCGCTTCGGAAACATGGAACATATCCACTGGGGTGTGCGGCAGTGCGACGAGGCTAAGGCTGATTTGGAGGAGTACCCCGTCTTCTGGAGCGGTTCTAGGCAGAGGGAGTGGAGGGCAGATGATAAGAAGAGCGACCAGGAAAAAACCCCTATTCGTGTCATGTACGCCAACGCGCGCGGTACTGTGGTGTACTGCGGAATTGTTACCCATGACACTGTCGGAAGCGACTATGCTGGGTCGGGTAACTTCTCGAAGTGTACTTAGGCCTGGTGTCGAAACCATCCCCCGAGAACTGTTAAGGGGTCGGTCTGATATGGCAATGGAATGCGAAGGACTACAAGAGATATAAGGGTTGAAGTATGGAGCCAGCCCGCCGGATCGGGCTGGCTATGTCACTCTTTTAGCACATTTTCATTACGATGTAGAAATCAATTTCGAGCTCGAAACGTCTTGATTTGCACATGGGTTATCTATGGCCTGACAAATCGCCCGCTTTGTATACAACTACGACGATTTAGCAACGGTCTTTGTATCAAGGTGCTACATTGCATGAATGCGGCGTACTTCAACTACGCGTTTTTTGAGAGTATCTGTGCCCGAAAGACGTCCTCTGGGAACTCGAGTACATCGAATCGGAATTTTTCCTCGAGGTGTGGAATGGTATCTAACGGCAGAAAACATCCTACTGGTGGGAGTATTGGACAAGCAAGCTTTTCTCTTTCAATTGAAGGCGCTAGTTATCTCAACGACGGGAAGAAGATGGTATTGGCCGGTAACCCGTGTCGTGAAAGAAAGCAGCTTTGCAACTTCAAGCATACGAAGTACTCAAAATGGAGAGCCCATATTCCCCAACGGGGATGAAACTGGGGGACCAGGCTCTTTCCTCAGTGATAAATCCGAGTATTCTCTGTCAGAGGAGGTGTATGGTGATCTTGTTGATTGTGTTAAAATCTCATTTGCAAGTCACATACAGCTGGTGCTGTGACGGTTTATATATCTTGTGGGCCGCGTTGATGTTGACATTACGTCCCAAGAATTAATTGAGACGAATTCAAAACTAGTTGCGGTGGCGTCTCTTGTCCGTTTCCAGGGACTAGGTAGAAGACTCAGTTGGAGATATGAGGTACCTAGCAGAAACCAATCGGAAGAATAGACCTCCATAGAAATGAACTTGAAGGAGTAAAAAGCATCTCGTGATTTAAGCAGGATACTTATTGGCTGTCAGGACCATATGCTTGAGGTAGGCAATGGATACGTATAGTTCCGTGAAGGTCTCTAAACCCACCTTAATGGATTGGTCTAAGGGTATACAGAAGTCTGTCTATTGTTATATGCCTTGCGCCTGTTAACATTGTCAAAACTCCATCTCGGTAATAGTTGAGGCGCGACCGTCTCAATCATGTCTACTCTAGGTCTAATTTATACACACCCTAGACGTCCAGCCCGGCGCACATCTCGGATGTGACGTCGGTGATCTTGTTGTAGTCATACGGCTGCGTCCAGATCAAGTCATAAGAGTCATCAGGATAATTGTCCACGTCCTTAGCCCCCAGTTCCTCCGCGATGTTGTTTAATTGATCGTGCTCCCAGCTGCTCGACGTTAACATTAGGGGTGCTCTATCTAACCAATTGAGGACCCATGAGTAAATACGTACCAAATTAGGATGTTCCCCTTGCCCTTGTAGTCGTCCACGACGTCCTGCACGCACTTCTCGTCGTCGCGATCGCATGACGTATCGACGGTGAGCCCCAAGTCATCAGCCAGCGGCTTGACAGTCAGGTACGGCCGCGCGCGCTTTCCATCTAGAGACAGCAGAGTTCCGTCAGCGCGTGAAGCCCCTTTATCACAGGCCCGCGGCTTATCGCAGGTTATTAATGTAAATGGGGGATTAGGGCTCACCACTTTTGGGCGTCTGTGCTAGGATATAATCTATGTTGTATCCGGATGCAGCTCCAAATACTGTTCGCAGGCACTGCGCGCGCTGCTCGCCCTCGGGACTTAAGCCCGTTCCGTCATTTGGCGGTTTTTCGCCATCTAGCATACTCGACGTCAGTTATAGCCAGCCGGAGAGGGGTATATGAGGAGGGGTCTCCTGGGCGCTATCTTGGCTTGAAAAGGAAATGTCGTGCTTTCAAAGTGAAGAAGAAGTAGGTCCTGAGGATTCTTACGTCTAATGAGATATACGGTTGGTTTCGCAGCCGTCACTACGGTGGCGGCGACACCAGCGAATAGGAGGGCGCCAGAAAGTTGCATCGTTTGCTAGTGGTGTATAGTAATTTGGGGATGAGGTTACTGGGTAACAAGTTATGGTTATTTTGGCGTCGGAGAAAGCACGCTCTTGACTTGGAGTCGAATTGCCGAGCACAACTCCGAGGATCGCTCGCCACGCTTTATACGAAACGTATATTGACGCAGGTCCACGAAAATCAGCACGATGATCTGCAACGACGCCTCAGGTTCATCTGGTGGTTTGCACACGTGTGCCTGCAAGGTGCGTGATTGGACCCCGGGAATGGCACCCTCGGCGCTGTAACCTTCCTACTTCGGTATCCGCTTCGGTACGTGATAGGCTTCTGGCGTGTGGGTAGCTGTAGTGCCGGGCGCGAACGCCGCTAGCTAACCCTGTCTCCGATGCGGTCGGGTGAGGCGGCGTGAGGCTTGTGCGCGCAAGAGAGCACAGCATGCGTTCGTCAAGTGATGCATAATAGGTCAGTAATGTGAGCGATTTCTTGATGCGAAGACGTATGCTTTTCGGCTATTGTCATTCCCTCTAACTAACTACCTACATATGCACACATGTACATACTAAGTGAACAGGTTGGTCTTATTATCGTGGTCACATCAGAAGCTCCATTGCCGAAGCCACTGTTTCATCAACTCAGCGGAAATCATCGGGGCTTCCGTCATCGTTTCACTCCTCTTATTTGTCCGCTGTAGGTCTAAAATGACCGGCGCAGCACCGAGCGCCATCCCGCGATAAGTTTCGACAAGCTTTAGGCCGGGATTAGCTTCGATGTCCTTCTCCGTAGGGCTATTCTCTAGCCGATCAACCCACTCCTGCCAGCTTACTAGCCTATTAATTCGGGCGCCGTAGTATTGCTGGACAGCTGGGGCGAGTTTGTCCCACGTTGTCACGGATGCGTTAACCGCGTGGAAGTAGCCGTTGATCTCGTTGGCCCGAATTCTTCGTTCAGGGGCCGCCCCCACAACATCCAACACTAGCTTGGCTACGCGTTCAACAGGTACCCAATCTACACGATTGTGCGACCCTAAATCTCGCGGTAGTATACCCATATAGAGACTACTCGCTATCATACTCGGGAGCCACTCCTTTCTATTCCACATCCCGGCGTTAGCTTCCGGACCAGCGATCTGCCCGACACGGATCGATGCTGCCGGGAAATCGCCCACCGCTGCGGCATCGTCTAGTATAAGACTACCGGCCATCTTGCTTCGGCCGTAGCTATTGCTAGGAAGACTCCAATCTTCCATTCGCTCTTCCGGAACAGAACCGCTTGTCGGATCCCAATGATGTACAGTCCCAATGGACGAAATGAAGACAACGGCAACCCGATGGTCGGCTTCTGCGGCAAAGTCTGCAAGGTGCCGCACTCCCCGGAGGTGCGGTTCAAATGTCTCGGTTGAGATATTGAAGTTCACTGGCCAGGCGTTATGGATAATACGATGAACCCTCTTCAAGAGAGAGCTATACGCATTTTCCCTAAGACCGAATCTGTTGTCCGATAAGTCGACATGCAAATACTCGACTTTGCTAGTATGCTTCAGGTCATACGCTAACCCGCGGTCCCTCATCTGCTTTTCTTGCTGTCCGACACCACCGTCCGTGGCCCGGTTAAGACATACGACTGTCTTGATTGCCGGATTGCGAATAAGTTGGTCTAATAAGTAGGAGCCAAGCGCCCCAGTGGAACCTGTCAATAAGATGACTTGATTGTCGCTTGGCGCCTCAGGACGCCCGGGTTTGCCTGAAGTAAGGTTGTACGTATACTTTTCGTACATTGTCTTTGCTATGCGTGTGTCTACGTCCTTTTCCTCACTGCAGCCTTCAGCTCCGCCGTTAGTCATTGGGTGCAGAATGAACCGTGCAAGCCGACGTGGTGTCGGATGACGGTAGAAGGTTCGAGCATTTAATGCGGCCGGCCCGACTCCAAGAGTCGCTCGAAGCGATCGTGATGCATTTATCACCTGTAATGAATCAATGCCCGCAATAAAGAAGTCCGTGTCCAAGTTTATTTCTGATTTCCGCCCTGCTGGTCCGAAAATCTTGGAAATAAAAGTTGCCAGAGATTGTTCCGAGCTCATTTCAGCTTCCGTTATCATTAATTGAGACCTATTCTCGGCGCGTTGATACAGGTTGTCAATTTCTTCCGCATATAGTTGAACAGTCGTCGCTCTTTGTATAGAGCCCTTCCCAGATCTAAGGAATGGTTTACTAGGCGTCGTAACGGCTATTAATTCTCTAATGATCTGGCCGTGGGCGACCGTGATACTATTGGCCTTTTCAACGAGCGGCCAAATATTATCAATGAATTTCGGTTCATCCTCGTCGAGTTGATTTGCAGGTTCAATGAGCAGACCGGCTTGGTATTGGTCATATATGCAGGTAAAAAGTATAGTATTATACTGAATACCTGTATATTAAAACCTAAATATTTATATAAAGCCAATAAGGACTAATAAGGTTTAGAATATAAACCTTAATACAGGGTAGGTCCACACGGGTTGCCTACAAGGTCCCTAGACCACCTACAAGGTCCCTAAACCACCTACAAGGTCCTTAAATCTATGGTTATAAATATATGGGCTGCTACCCATGATATTTATTATATTTTATATATTTTATATAGTAATATATCCATTTATCCACTACTACTACCTCGGTTACTACGATATTTACTATTAGTTTATGTAACTAATAGCTTTATTATATAATAACCTCCGAGAGGTTATAAGCCCGGTAATTATATAAAACTACTAATAATCTTTAATAAAAATACGAATATTTTAATAAATATCTATTTAACAAGTCCGAAACTTCGATACAACGATTCTTCTGCCTTAATATATTTATATATGTACCTGATATTTATATATATCTCCCTGAACTAATACAAAACGAAATAAAAAAACGAATATAAACCTATAAAAAATCGATAAAAAATCGGAAAAAATCAGAAAAAATTAATAAAAATCCCGTTATGCTAATAATTCCTGAGCACCTCGAATTCCTGTTAAAAGTATATAAAAAATACGAAGAATATACGAAAATATTATTTTACTAATTAAAACTTGCTTATTTTTGCGATTTATATTTCGATTTACATAACTGGATTAAAGACTACGAAGTCTTTAGAATATTTATACGCTTTGCTACAAATAATAACTCGATAACTAAATTAATTTATTTATTCGCTTTTTTTTTAACGTATACGAATAATAAATTATAAAAAATAAAAGCCGAAGCTTTTAAAATAAAAGAAAAAAATAAAGACTTTTACTAGTTTATTATTTTTTTATTTAATTCAGCTATTTTACAATTTAATAATTGTACTTCCCGCTGGTTATATAATATTTTATATAAGAATATTATTAGTTTTTTAAATATAGAGAATTTATTTAATTTTTTAAACAGAAATTTACTTTAATATTTAAAATTTTAATCCGAAATTTTATCTGAAATTATATATACCTTGCTGTTTATAAAAAAGACGTAGCGTTAGTATATAAGAATATAAAAACGCTGTTATAAGTAGTTTTATAAAAATTATAAAAATAAAAATAACGAGAAAATTATATAAAAATAATAAAATATTTAAAGTTTTTATATTTTATTTTTATTTTTTTTTTATTTTTATAAAATAATTTCCGCTAATAAATACTAAGTAATAAAGCTAAAAGGCACTAAAAATTATAATACTTAGGTTATACGGGCTGCTGCGACTTTATAAAAAAAAGAGTATTATAAAGTACTTATAAATACAAATCCAGCTATAAATAAAAATAAAAAAGCACTCTTTTTAATATAATTATTATGCAATAACAGCTTTTTATTATATTTAAAAAGTATAGATTTAGCTAAAAAAGCTTAGTAAAAACTTAAGGATTTATATAATCTAAAAAGATTTATAACTAAATATTTTATTTTAAAAGAATTATTTAATACTTTTTTAAATAATTTTAAATATATAAAAAATTATTTAAATAAAATAAAGGAATTAGTTGATAATTTAAAATTAAAAAATATAATTTTATTTAATCAAGTTATTATAGCTTGGGTTTTAAATAGTTTAAACGATAATTATAAAAGGTTAGTTTTTAATATAACCTAATTTTTTCGCTAAGATCTAGAAGCTTATAACTTTAATACGTTATTTTTAAATCTTATTAATATTTTTAAAAGAAAAAATGCAAATAACAAATTTATAAATACTTTTAAAATATTTAAAAATACTAATAAAAATAAAAATAAAAATAATAAAAAACTAATGTTTTGCGATTATTGCAAGTTACGAAGCTATTTAATAAAGGATTATTATTTTTTATACTTAAAAAAAGCTATTAAAAAATGGAAAAATAAAAGCAAAAATAACAAAAATAACAAAATCCAGAAAAAACAATAAAAATTAAATTACAAAATAAAAAACAAAAAACAACTCGCTTTAATCGCAGCTTTAATAAAACAAAACAAGGAATTAAAAAATTAAAAAATAAACATAATTAACACAGAAAAAGACAATAATATATAAATAAACAAAGAATATGCAAATAACAAAACTAATTATATAAATATTAATAATTAGGCACAAAATAAAAAAAACAAGGAAAAAAACAATAAAGAAACTGATAATATATTAATAAA